>CM049407.1:3262500-3267500 GCA_026929865.2 Hyperoplus lanceolatus
TATAGAGAACAACAACACTCCCTCTGGTGTGATGTTGCACATTGAAGCTGCTCGTAAAGCTATAGTCTTTTTTTTTTTTTTTTTTTTTTTTTCAAAGGGTGGATACTTATAAATGAGAAAGCATTACAAAAATATAAACAACCCTTGAGTCTTTTCCAACTAACCCTACAACAACACCAAACATGTTGTACAGCTACATTGACACCCTGTTATTATCCTTGTAGGTATGAAAGCATGATTGTTTGATAAGTGCTATATAAACAAAGCTTATTGTTAACTATCCTAGGTATGAGAGCATCATAGCTTCTTGTAAAGCTATATTATAACCATTGAAACACCTATTATTGTCCCTGTAGGTATGAGAGCATCATAGCGACTCTGTGTGAGAACCTGAGAATCTCTGGACTAGCCTGCAAATTAATATGAAGGAAAACCATTTATAAAAAAATTAAAAAAGTGGGGGCGACTGTGGCTCAGGTGGTAGAGCGGGTCGGCTGATGATCAAAGGGTTGGAGGTTCGATCCCCCGCCCTGCCACCTGTGTCATGGTTGTTGTGTCCTTGGGCAAGACACCTTGCCTTGTGTGAATGTCGATAGTTAGCCTGCTATCGGTGTATGAATGTGTGTGTGAATGGTAACGTGGGAAAGGAAAACAGGTCTCCCTTGAAAAAGAGTCTTCGGTCTCAATGGGATTTACCTGTAGAAATAAAGGTTAAAAAAAAACTTCTAGTATTTTTTACACAAATCAAGAGATACAAAAAAAATGAAAATAAAAAATGAAGCTTTTAGTTAACCATTGAAACCCTATTATTATTGAAGGCATGAGAGCATGATTGTTGCTATATAAACAAAGCTAATTCTCCTCCCAGGTATGAGAGCATCATAGCGACGCTGTGTGAGAACCTGGACTCCCTGGATGAGCCTGATGCCCGAGCGGCCATGATCTGGATCGTAGGAGAATACGCCGAACGCATCGACAACGCAGACGAGCTGCTGGAGAGCTTCCTGGAGGGCTTCCATGATGAGAGCACACAGGTCTGTTTATATTATAACTACATCCATTTGTTTATTATATATTTTGTCTGTTCACTAATATCAATACGGTTCATTAAATGTATGCATTAGTTTAAAAATAAGCATGTTTTTAGCTTTATTTTTATTTTTATTTTTATTTAGGTCCAAAAAAAAGGACTTGTTTTTTTTTTTTTTTTTTTTTTTTAGGCACAAGAAAACCACACCTACAAGGAACAGCTGTTGTTGTACAGTTTTTAACCTTTAACCCTAATGCCTTGTTTTTTTTCCAACATTGTATTTATTAGTTTTTAACAACTTTACACATACAAAGTCTTACACATTAATCATAAAGTTTATACCATTTACATGAGTTGTAGGACATCCCAAACCCTCATGCCTTGTTAAAAAAAAGTTACTTTGGGAATGGTAACTACAAGATTTGTATTTTGAACTTTAAACCGCAATAAAAATAAAAATACATTTTCCCCCCATTTTTATTTTTATTTTTTTCATGAAGGGGTTGTTGTTTAATTAACATAATGATTTAAATTAACAAAAAATTGACAGCCTAAGTATTAACCTCTTCCGCCACCGGTATGACTGTGTGTGAATGAATGGAACCTGGAACCCTGTAAAGAGCTTTGAGTGCCTAGAAAAGTGCTATATAAATCCAATCCAATATTATTATCCTCTTATAATAGATCCATGGTATTAACATTGTGTTGTTTTGATTGACAGGTCCAGCTGACTCTGCTGACGGCCATCGTTAAACTGTTCCTGAAGAAACCGTCAGAGACTCAGGAGCTGGTGCAGCAGGTTCTCAGTCTGGCTACACAGGTAAATATCAGGTTTAGACAGACTCACTCACTCACTCACTCACTCACTCACTCACTCACTCACTCACTCACTCACTCACTCACTCACTCACTCACTCACTCACTCACTCACTCACTCACTCACTCACTCACTCACTCACTCACTCACTCACTCACTCACTCACTCACTCACACACCCTCCCTCTTCTAATGGGACTACAGATGGAAATTAGCCCCTAGGCTACAATCTGGCGTATTTACGGGTACTGCTGTACATGGTCATCAATGTGCATTGTCCTGAAATTATAATATAAAATAAAAATAAATAAACACCCCACACATCCACACAGGGAGTTAACATGATGTTTCTCCTTCTCTGTCAATTTTTTTATTTTTTTTTTGGTGTGTTGTTTTCGCTCAGCTCTTACAATAAGAGTATTTTTAAAATGTTTTTGTTCAGTTAATGATTTATTTTATTTATTTCCTTTATTTAACCTCGAAAGATCAATTGTGGGAGATGACCCTATTTTTCAATGACGTCGAGTTATTACAAATATACAGTATACAATAAAAATACACAACCATTTAAGTTGGGTTAGAAACCAGCCCGGCTCAGTTCTCTGCATTTCTTCCCCTCTTTGCCCCATTTAATCTCTGTCCCTACAAGTCTAATAAAGTGAAAATGCCCAAAATAATCTAAAAAAAAAAAAAAAATGAATAAATAAAAAATCTAACTGTATGCTCCTCCTCCTCTCTCTAGGATTCTGATGTGTATATGTATCAATGTTACTGTTAATCCCTATATGTGTTGAACTGTGTGCTCGTATCTCTAGGACTCTGATAACCAATTCTTCCACTGAAAAAAATGCGCTAGGAAACAAATAAATAAAAAAGTACATCCCTAATATTTGACCTCTCTGCTTCTGTCTAGGATTCTGATATGTATATGTATCACTGTTACCGTTAATCCCTATATGTGTTGAACTGTGTGCCCCTTTTTAGGACTCTGATAACCCAAACCTGGGATATGCCAAAAAATAATCTTAGAAAAAAATGAAAATAAATAAAAACATGTCTCACTGTACCCTCCTCCTCTCTGTCTAATCCCTATATGTGTTGAAACGTGTGCCCCTCAATAGGACTCTGATAACCAATACATTACATCCCTACTTACATCCCTTACTGTGTGCCCCTCAATAGGACTCTGATAACCAATACATTACATCCCTACTTACATCCCTTACTGTGTGCCCCTCAATAGGACTCTGATAACCAATACATTACATCCCTACTTACATCCCTTTCTGTGTGCCCCTCAATAGGACTCTGATAACCAATACATTACATCCCTACTTACATCCCTTACTGTGTGCCCCTCAATAGGACTCAGATAACCAATACATTACATCCCTACTTACATCCCTTACTGTGTGCCCCTCAATAGGACTCTGATAACCAATACATTACATCCCTACTTACATCCCTTACTGTGTGCCCCTCAATAGGACTCTGATAACCAATACATTACATCCCGTACTGTGTGCCCCTCAATAGGACTCTGATAACCAATACATTACATCCCTACTTACATCCCTTACTGTGTGCCCCTCAATAGGACTCTGATAACCAATACATTACATCCCTACTTACATCCCTTACTGTGTGCCCCTCAATAGGACTCTGATAACCAATACATTACATCCCTACTTACATCCCTTACTGTGTGCCCCTCAATAGGACTCTGATAACCAATACATTACATCCCTACTTACATCCCTTACTGTGTGCCCCTCAATAGGACTCAGATAACCCTGACCTGCGTGACCGTGGCTACATCTACTGGCGCCTGCTGTCCACAGACCCCGTCACAGCTAAAGAGGTGGTGCTGTCTGAGAAGCCTCTGATCTCTGAGGAGACGGACCTCATCGAACCAACGCTGCTGGACGAGTTGATCTGTCACATCGGCTCTCTGGCCTCCGTCTACCACAAGCCGCCCAGCGCCTTCGTAGAGGGAAGCCACGGGGTCCACCGCAAACACCTGCCCGTACAGCTAGGACACAGCAGGTAGGAGGGGGATGGACAGACAGACAGACAGACAGACAGACAGACAGACAGACAGACAGACAGACAATAAGATGGACGGACGGACGGACATTTAATTTAATTTTCATTTAACCTAAATTTATACTCGAGATCAATTGAGTCAAGTGTAGAAAGACAGGTATACAGACATTGGTCAGACACTCACTCACTCACTCACTCACTCACTCACTCACTCACTCACTCACTCACTCACTCACTCATGCACGCTCACACTCTCTCTCTCTGTCTCTATCTCTCTCACTCACTCACTCACTCACTCATGCACGCTCACACTCTCTCTCTCTCTGTCTCTGTCTCTCTCACTCACTCACTCACTCACTCACTCACTCACTCACTCACTCACTCACTCACTCACTCACTCACTCACTCACTCACTCACTCACTCACTCACTCACTCACTCACTCACTGTGAGTACAAAAATGTATCAATCCACTTGAAAAGTGTCACTGGGCTTGGTTTGAATGTGTCTGCAGTAGTTCCAAAGACTCAATGAAATTACCCAAGCTTCAGCACATGTCTACAGGGTTTTTCCTGGCTCAGAATGGGCCTTTGGGGGGTGAGAACACGGAACAACTTTTTTTGGGGTCGCGAAGGCAACAGTAAAGGCGAAAAGTTTGTGAATTTTAGGAGTGGGTTGGGGTTGAGAAAGGGGAGCTTCAATGATCATTTTATTTAGATTTTTTTGTTTTCGTGATCGAGGGAAGCAGTCGTCATATAAATTGAAATGCAATGAATCCTCCAGCCCTACAAGAAGGAGGACTTGTATTGGGCTCAACTAGAAACACATTTGGAGAGGTTTTACATAGCTGAATATATTCTCAATTTTTATCATTTTGGCGCTGGTGATTTTCCTTTGGGGGGAGGCATAACACCACTTTGGGGGGCTCCATACCTACCCCATACCTTACCCATCTTACTGTGTTTCCTCCCATCTGCAGCATTGAGACGGGTGAGAGCCCGGTGAGTGGAGGAGGACCAGCCGCGGCGGTAGAGCCCACCTCAGTCATCCCCAGCCAGGGAGACCTTCTGGGGGATCTGCTCAACCTGGACCTGGGCCCCCCAACCAAC
>CM049407.1:3270000-3272500 GCA_026929865.2 Hyperoplus lanceolatus
TAAAGGGTTAAACTGGACTATATTCTTTGATAACTTTCAGTTTGACGGTGAGAGGCGAAGAGATTGAATAGTTAAGTTAATGTAAAAATAAGGTTTATTTGGAAATATTTGGAAGTCATCATTTTCCCAAATTTCTAAAGGGTTAGTGGCGTGTGGAAAACTATCCATCCATAGCTAGGGATAGCCTGGCTCCCTCCCCAAATTTTATTTTCCCTTCAGTAGTCAGTCTGGGTGTCAGCCCATTTCCCAGTTTTGCTGGAGATTCAACGTCCAATCAGCGAACAGAGATGGCTGAGAACGATGAGGACGCGCTCCAGTTTCAGTTGCCAGAGCCCTCTGACACACGTGACGCCAAATTATGCGATTGGTTGGCTAATCCAGAGTGGCACTGGGCAGATCCAATAGTTTTAAACTTTAACAGACACCCGCCTCCATGAGTTAACGTTTGCCAATTAAAGCACTGCCAGACCTTCTGTACAAATGAAATGAAGTATGATGGTCTGGTAGCACCAGGCTAAGCTAGGGATGGGATGAAACAAAATCCAGAACGAAATCAAATCAAAAATCACTCACTCAGGACCACTAGACTAGATTCCTGTCTTTCTGAACACTAGTATTGCAACATGAGACTCTTGGTGGGCTGCCAGTGTTCCCACATGTGTTTTAAACCCTAAATTAAACCAGTATACTGTGTTCTGCGTCTTCATTTCGAGGTCTGGCTGCCGGCGGTGAAAGCTAAGGGACTAGAGATCTCTGGGACCTTCTCGCGCAGACAGGGACACATGTACATGGACATGACCTTCACCAACAAAGCTCTGCAGCACATGACAGACTTCGCCGTGCAGTTCAACAAAAACAGGTCGGTGGGATTTTACTGGCTAGACGTGCTTTTGTTTAGGGGCGCTCCGGTGGCGTAGTGGATAGAGCGTGTACCATATTGGCTCCGGCCTTCGTTGCAGTGGTTGCGGGTTCAAATCCGACCCGCGGACCTTTACTGCAGGTTCTCTCTCTCTCTCTCTCTCTCTCTCTCTCTCGCTCTCTCTCTCTCTCTCCCCCCCCCCCCCATTCCAACTCTTGAAAATGCCAAAAAAAAAAATTAAAAAAAAAAGTGCTTTTGTTTAACTTATAATAATACTTTATTTCCAAATGCTCGAAACTAAGTGTTAATTAGGGATGTGCGAAAAGAGTTATTTTTAATTGTCATTATGGTGTAGTGGTTATAGGCCCCCCCCCCCCATAGAGTCTCAGTCCTCTTCACTGCAGACCCGGGTTAGAATCCAGCCCGGGTCGTTCTCTGCATGTCATTCCCCTCTCTGACACATTTCATCTCTGGCTTTCCAAAGCTGTTTTATAAAGCATAAGATAAAAAAAAAAAGAAGTCGAATAATAATCCTAAAAAAGTCAACTGTTCTGGAGAATGCTTGATCACGATCTGCTACCTCGATGTACTGTGTGTGCGCTGGAATATAATCCAGTTTTAATCTTCTCTTGAATCGCTGACTCCACATTTCATATTGGAAGTAAATGCAGTTGTTTGATATTTGCGTGTTTGTGTCTCTGTCTGTCTGTCTGTCTGTCTGTCTCTCTCTTTCTCTCTCTCTCTCTCTGTCTGTCTGTCTGTCTGTCTGTCTGTCTGTCTGTCTTCTCTCTCTCTCTCTCTCTCTGTCTGTCTGTCTGTCTGTCTGTCTGTCTTTCTCTCACTCTCTCTCTGTCTGTCTGTCTGTCTGTCTCTCTCTCTCTTTCTCTCTCTCTCTCTCTGTCTGTCTGTCTGTCTGTCTCTCTCTCTCTCTCTCTCTCTCTCTCTCTCTCTTTCTGTCTGTCTGTCTGTCTGTCTGTCTGTCTGTCTGTCTGTCTGTAGTTTTGGGATGATCCCTACCAGTCCCCTCCCCGTCCACACTCCCCTGATGCCCAGTCAGAGCATCGACCTCTCTCTGCCCATCAACACCATCGGACCAGTCATGAAGATGGACCCGCTCAATAACCTACAGGTAAGAAGGATTCTGTGTGAGTGAGTGAGTGAGTGAGTGAGTGAGTGTGTGTGTGTGTGTGTGTGTGTGTGTGTGTGTGTGTGTGAGTGTGTGTGTGTGTGAGTGTGAGTGGGTGTGTCCGCTCAATAACCTACAGGTAAGAATGGTTATCGGAAGTTAAATTGTTGCATTTTCAACATGTTTTCAAGTACAAAATGTCTCATAAATCAGACAGTGAACAACATATGAACAAATCCTTCTGTAACAACCTTCAGAATAGTGCTGAGAATGATCATGGAAAGTTTAGTTGATGTAAGTGCTTTAGAAGTTGAGATTTTTGTGTCAGAGTATTGAAAAAAAAAAATAATAATGTTGAGATAATGTCCGTTAAAGATGGTTGTATAGGAGAAATATACAGACGCAAACAGACAAGGTTTATTTAGTCAAGTAACACCGGAATGTACAATTTGGTCCTTTCCATTTAGACTAATATGTGAATGGGAACAAGTCTCCCTTACAAAAGCGTCTCCGGT
>CM049407.1:3277500-3335000 GCA_026929865.2 Hyperoplus lanceolatus
ACAATGTGATAGTCAGAATCTTCTAATGTCTCGTAATAGGTTTATTTGAGTCCTCGCTTTAAAAAAAAAAATTAGCTAGTTTCCTAGTAATACAATATTAGATCGATTCTTTAGGCCTACGATACAATATTTGCCGATATCATGAAATCTGCCGCGATACAATTTCGATTTGGTTCAGGGGCCTGCTATCAATTTGACACAATATAATTTTTTTTAAATAGTTTTTTTTAAGAACACAAACACACAACTGAATTAAAGTGAACACACAGACAAAATAAAATGAACACCTAACATGGCGTACTCTACTTAACATGTTTCTAAGGACATTGCTTAAATACATGATATCATTTCACACAGCTTCTTACTTGACAATAAGCGCACAGTAAAAATAATTCTTAAATTCCTTGAACAGAATTGTCTAGTTTCCATTTATATTTTCAACAGTTTTTTTTTTTTTTTTAGCTTGAAACCACTACACAACACACACTGCAGCTTTTTGATTATGTGTATTAACAAACACACCAGTGACACTCCATTTTAAGTGTATTTGCCAATTCATTTCACATATTATTATTTTTCTTCCTTATTTTTTTTTTGTATTAGCCCTGTTTTACTGCATTCACATACCAGTAGTAGTGGAGCGGCTAAGTGCTTATTTTCGTCAGAATCGTTCAGTTGATGATACAAGCGTGGAAATAGGCACAAGCATGAGTCTCCATGGGAACACTTGACAAGTTAAATTGTCCCGAGACATTTGTGAAATTGTGAATTTGAAAATTTCTCATAGACATGTATTGGGTTATTTCATTAATTTTTTTTTTTTTTTTTTTTTTTTGTCTCGGGCAATTTTCTTGTCAGGTGACCCATGGAGACTGCTGCTCATGCCAATTTTCACAGTTGTATCTCAAATTGACAGATTGTAGCACTTAGTCGCTCCACTACATTTGTACATGGCTTCACACACACACACACACACACATTTTTCATCATTCCTATTTATTGTGCATCTACCTCTGCTATGGATTTTCCTTTTTTTTAACCGGCTGTATTGTTGCTTTAATAATTTTTTAAAGGTGCTACGAGGAACTTTTAAATATTTCTGAAACAGTCTCATTTTTCCTCTGATGAGTATAAATGACATGTAACAGCAAACGAGACCATCAGTGCAAAGAATGCATTTTTTTGTCATGGCTATATATGCTCACCCAGGAACAGCAGCTGGCGTAGTAAAAACACTACCGCTTTTGTCCAAAGGGGGGCGCTAGAATGAACACAGACTGAAAGTTCCTCTGAGCACCTTTTAATATGCTTTCATTGTTTTCAAACTTTTTTCTTTTGATGGTATTGTTGTCAAGCCAATCGCACAGGACCTCAAGTATCCACGAGAAAAAATTGAAAATGCCAAGCTTATGTTTTAGTATCAACTCCTCGTGTCAATTTAACCGCCTTGGCTATAGAAGTAGAAACATAGAGCGCATACACCTTTAAGGCCAAGAATTAATGTTAACCATGTACAGTGTAGTCCAGTGATGGTGTAGTGTGTGTAGCTAATACATTCATATGTTCTGGTATTAACTTAATTAAAATAAAATTGAGCCTTACCTCTTATCTATTAAACAGAGAAAGGCTATTTATCAGGTGTGTAAGTAAGTGGCTACTATTTTTCCTACATCGTAATGTTAAAAAAGTACTTATATACAGCTCTGGAAAAAAATAAGAGACCAATCTGGATTTTTCTTAAATCTTCATCTCTACATTACTTATTGAAAATCCTCTAAATGACAATATTTTTTATTGTGAATTTGGTAGAAATGTTGTCAGTAGTTTATATTATAAAACCAAAATGTTCATTCTACTCAAACATATGGCTCTAAAGAGTAAAACGAGAGACACTGAACATTTGGAGTGGTCTCTTTAATTTGTTTTCCGGAGCTGAATAAATATGCCTGCATGAAACCCACTCTCATTTTTAACCTTACAAACTAATCTCCAACCTGCTGTCTGTTGTAGTTGTCACATATTTTTGTTTTTAGCAGCGTTGTCTCAAACACTCCCTGAAATATATTGTTGCCAGCAATTATACACCATGTATTGAGAAAGCTACCGTAGCTTATATGATATGAATTATTTCCAGCATCCTTTTTGCTGTAACCCTGTTGTTGTAAATGATTTGTTATTGTCATAGTAACACATCTTATGTCAATAAATTGTCAAACACATCATGCATATATGAAATTTTCTTTTATTATTATTATTATTATTGAAAAAAAATGTTTTACTGTTATTTTAAAGACCTACTTCACCGGTTGGAATATGAAGGTGTATTGAACTCAGAGATCCTATGTAGTATAAATGTGCAAAAAAAAAAAAAAATTAAATCGGTTCATCTTAGCCTGAGAAAAGGCAGAAAGAGTGTTTTATGGTCTCACTGTCTAACCCTACAGTTTCCTTCTTGTGACATCACAGTAAGGGTTTACTAACAGGACAGCTGGGCCAAGGGAAGACTGAGGGAAGTAAAACCTCATTCATTATATTATAATAGTGATTTTATAATGATAGAACGCTGGTTCCGTATGGGTAAAGTATTCCTTTAACTATCGTAGGTTGCCTACTGACAACTGGCCGGGGACTACAGCTGGAAATGAGCCAAATAGGCTAAAGCTGCTCCTTCTCTAAGGGGACTGTCCACTAAACTAAATGTAGCCTACCTTCTACAGGCTTTCTCCAAATAGGTTGAGGTGTCAGTTTTTTCTTTTCTTTTCAACTTTCTCTTCAAATGAAGCTTGCAACGTGGGCGACTGTGGCTCAGGTGGTAGAGCGGGTCGGCCAATGATCGAAGGGTTGGCGGTTCGATCCCCCGCCCTGCCACCTGTGTCATGGTTGTTGTGTCCTTGGGCAAGACACTTCACCCACCTTGCCTCGTGTGAATGTCGATAGTTAGCCTGCTATCGGTGTGTGTGTGTGTGTGTGTGTGTGTGTGTGTGTGTGTGTGTGTGTGTGTGTGTGTGTGTGTGTGTGTGTGTGTGTGTGTGTGTGTGTGTGTGTGTGTGTGTGTGTGTGTGTGCCATTTCATTGGCTGTGGAAATATGCATTAAGTGAAGTTATTTGATTGTAGGTCAAAGGGAGCGGACAGGTGTAAATGTATGGACATTGAACAGTTAGCCTACAGAGACTTAAATATGGCAAAATAGATAAATAAATAGAAATGTAATAGATGCCACACCCAGTCATACTTTACAAATTAATCCACAACTAATAAGACATAAAGATAAACAACTCTGTATTTAAACAAAAGAGATAAACTCTGGCCTATGATATGGGCTGGTAATGACTGAAGCAACTCACAACTGTGACACACACACACACACACACACACACACATATACCACATTCACACACACACACACACACACACACACACATATTCACACACACACACACACACACTTTTGTCCTGTCTCTACAGAGGCTTTACAGTGAATGTTGTATTACACACATGAATGTATCTAAACAGTACAGAACGGACATCCACACGCACACACACACACACACACACACACACACACACACACTTTTGTCCCATTTTCTACAGAACAACATGTACTCAGTGGTGCAGGGCAGACGGTGAAAGACGGACAGTGTTCTCAGACCGACCCAGAGTCACAAATCATGCTGCCGCTCGAACGGGGCGAAAACAAAACTTGGGACTCAAGATGAAGGCCGATACGCAGGCTCCTTCAAAAGACAAAATAATATCTCACATTTTATCCATGCTCCTGTGTCTAGCGGCCTACAATCCAGGTATGTTGCATTTTATATTTTATCATTTTTTACTTTTTATTGTAATTTGCTTCTAATTTGCTTTTTCTGATATAAGGTGAGGTCATACAGCTTTGCATAACAATGGTCTGATGTAACATTTTCCTGTTTGTGTAATGTTCATTGAATAATTCTGTGGAATGGTTGAGATTGTAGATAGATTTTTAACATTTACATTGTTACATTACAATTGTAATTACAATTATAAGATATTCTTCACCCTGCATCCTTTTCGTCATGGTTTTATGGATTGTACACGTGAGAATGTTGAAATTAGTTTCGTTGGAAGACATTCAAGGACGAAATAAATATCAATCAAATCAAAATCTAATTGTTGCAAATAAGAAATAGCTGTTTAAGGAAGTGGGATTATTATATATATACTTATATTGTTTGGGGGAAAACAAAATCCTTTTCAGAATAGGCTAGAATCTTTATTGTCATTGCATAACAAATGAAATTGCAGCGCTACTTCGGCCAGTGCATAATAAATATTTAAAAAATAAAACAGTAATAAGTTAATTAATTGCATTTTTTTACTTTCTTACTGTTTTCATTACTGATGTAGATACTTGATGGATGACACAATCAGAGGCCTCTACCAGGAGATTAATTATGTAAATAGACACTCACATTTTCAGTCTAAACTACAGTTTTTTGACACAGCTGTGCTTTCACAATACTATAGCTGGGGGGATTGGAAGAAAAAATGCAAACAACAGGAGCACAGCATTTGGTGCAAGATAAAATAAGAAAATACTTAACTTTATTCATCCCCTCAATAAGTTAGTTTGCTAGGTTTGCGCCAACATTAGAGACACAGAAGCAAAGAATACAAGATGAGTATTATATTCAGTATATACATGTATCATAAAAAATATACAAAGAGTAATGAAAAATGCAGTGTTCAAATACATCATCATCATCAACCTTTATTTAAACAGGCAAAAATTGCTAAGAAACAATGTCTTATTTAAGCAATGGCCTGGTAGGAGGTGAATACATATACATACATAGTGTAAAGTAAATGCAAAAAAAAAGCTTTTCCTCTGGGAATAGATCGTCTGTGATGTTGACAAGTCATATTGCACAGGACAGTGACCATAATGTATCACAATATCATATCATGCTTAAACTTAAAATGCCCCATTGACCAATAATGAATAAAACATTGCAGGTGAATGTAAAAATAAACATAAAAACGACATTCACATCGACTAATTAACATTTTGGGTAACCATAGTGAGGTATGTATGAAGTAGGAATAAGCAAGGCAAGGCAAGGCAAGTTTATTTCTATAGCACAATTCAGACACAAGGCCATTCAAAGAAGTGCTTTACAGAGGCAAGATTAAAATACATAATACACATTAGTAAAGCGAATGAATAGAAAAAAAATAATAAGAATAGTGACTTTAATTTTGAAAGATATTTTGTACTGATATCGAGTTGTTTGGTAATATTGGTAATGTTATGCACACTGATGTAATGTTGCTACAATGTAGGGCGTCAGAATGTTTCCAGTCAAACTAACAGCTGTGTGAAAAATGTGCGCGCACACACACACACACACACACACACACACACACACACACACACACACAGACACACGCACGCACGCAGACATCACAATAGCATTTGTTGTTGAGGTATTGGATTGCATAGACACAGTGTGTGGGTTGCTTCTGCAGTGCTCTGCCCACCCCCTTTGTAAGTAATACAGTTATTGTGCGTGCAAACTGAAACAGTGATTTCAGATGGTGTGTGTGTGTGTGTGTGTGTGTGTGTGTGTGTGTGTGTGTGTGTGTGTGTGTGTGTGTGTGTGTGTGTGCGTGCATGTGTGTGTGTGTGTGTGTGTGTGTCATCACTGCCTTGCTCTGTTTCTGCAAAAAAGCTAGCTTGGCATCTGGACCTTTTCATGAACTGCAAACAAGAAAATTTGAACAAACAATCCCCACAAACACACACACACACACACACACACACACACACACACACACACACACACACACACACACACACACACCACAAACACTCACAAACAATCGCCACTTTTGTTTGTTGGCCCATCCCAAGGCCTGACAGCTGTTACCATGGGGATGTTGATCTGCCATGCAAACTGGCAGTGATGGGGCCTGATGCTGCCCACACCAGCATTCACTTAAAGCTATAGTGCGTAACTTTAAACCATTCTTTATTTATAAGGGAAAACATATTGTCATTTAGAGCATTTCTATGAAGTAATGTAGAGATAAAGATTGAAGAAAAATCCAGACTGGTCTCTTAATGTTTTCCAGAGCTGTATAACTACTGTATCACTTACTGCAGTTAAAGGTGCACTGTGTAACTATGGCTGTGTCGGAGGGGTGAACTTGAATTTCTTAAGATTTTCGCCCTGAAATTCGCACAATTTAATAACCTTAACACACTTTCCTCACAGGGAAAATGTGATCCCTGGAACACTGTCTGAAGTTAGAAAGCTTCCTGAAAAGTTACTGTTTCACGGTTGCTGTTGTTGTTGTTGTTTACAGCAGCAGGGCCCACAGTTTGGATTTACAAACATATTCTAGTCTTAGGTTTGGTTCCATCATTTTGTTTTGATTTACTGATCCCCGATAGAATTATCCCTCAAAAAAAATGTCTAATAAAACAAAAAAAAAATGCCCTTAAAGGGGCAGGGGGTAACATGACATCATCAAAAACCAAAGTTCTAGAATGCAACCCCCCCTGGGTAACCCCAACCCTTTAGAATAATAACAGAAGCTACAGTGGCCTTCAAGGACAAGAACAATTCTAAATGTTAAACAATGCACCTGATGACATTCCAACTATGACACTTTCAAGATGGCGGCACTAGGCCTTGGTCCAAAATATGCAGAAATATGGACATATATGAGACCCTTTCTAAGGGAAAAATAAATAATTTAAAAAAAAAATCAGCTATTATGCACTAAATTAAATGTACTTATGGATATTATAATTACTTTCTACAAAATCTGCTGGGAAATAAAACCCAAAATTCTACACACTGCACCTTTAAGCAACTATCTTCCATCTTTCTGTCTCTGCAGGTGGGGTCTCCGCAGTCAACATGACCATCCCTAACACTCTTATCCGGGGCACAGTGGGAGGGGAAGCCCTTCTGTCCGTCCGATACGCCAGCTTCAGCCTCGACCTGCCTGTGATCAAATGGCAGCTGCAGAGAGAGAAGTCAGTCACTGTGGTCCAGTCTATCGGGACAGACATTATCGGGACGCTGAGACCGGAGTACAGGTGAAACTCCAAAAATTAGAATATCGTGCAAAAGTTCATTTATTTCAGTAATTCAACTTAAAAAGGTGAAAATAATATATTATATAGACTCATTACATGCAAAGTGAGATATTGCAAGCCTTTATTTGTTATAATTATGATTATTATGGCGTACAGCTTATGAAAACCCCAAATTCATAATCTCAGAAAATTTGAATATTACATGAAATCAATAAAAAAAGGGATTTTTAATACAGAAATGTCGGCCCTCTATAAAGTATAATCATCCATATGTACTCAGTTGGGGCCCTTTTTACATGAATTCTTTTTTTCTTTTTTTTAACCTTTATTTCTACAGGTAAATCCCATTGAGACCGAAGACTTTGCAAGGGAGACCTGTTTCCATTTACACGTTACCATTCACACACACATAGCAGGCTAACTATCGACATTCACACGAGGCAAGGTGGGTGAAGTGTCTCGCCCAAGGACACAACAACTATGACACAGGTGGCAGGGCGGGGAACGCACCTCCAACCCTTTGATCATCGGCCGACCCGCTCTACCAACTGAGCCACAGTCGCCCCAATTCTTGCCTCAATTCCAATTCATTTTCCATGATATTCTAATTATATGAGTTTCACCTGTACAGAGACCGAATCCTGGTGTTTGAGAATGGGACGCTACTGCTGCACAACCTGCGACTGACAGATGGCGGGACGTATGACGTGGAGATAAGCATCACCGATGACACGTTCACTGGAGAAGGAAGCATCTCACTGTCTGTGGATGGTAAGGGAACACAAGGGCTGTGTATGAGTAGGACGTTAGTATGAGTAGGACGTTAGTATGAGTAGGACGTTAGTAGGACGTTAGTATGAGTAGGACGTTAGTAGGGCTTTTAGTATGAGTAGGACGTTAGTATGAGTAGGACGTTAGTAGGGCTTTTATATGAAAGTTAGTATGAGTAGGACGTTAGTAGGGCTTTTAGTATGAGTAGGACGTTAGTAGGGCTTTTAGTATGAGTAGGACGTTAGTAGGGCTTTTAGTATGAGTAGGACGTTAGTAGGGCTTTTAGTATGACACGTTCACTGGAGAAGGAAGCATCTCACTGTCTGTGGATGGTAAGGGAACACAAGGGCTGTGTATGAGTAGGACGTTAGTATGAGTAGGACGTTAGTATGAGTAGGACGTTAGTAGGGCTTTTAGTATGAGTAGGACGTTAGTAGGGCTTTTAGTATGAATAGGACGTTAGTATGAGTAGGACGTTAGCAGGGCTTTTAGTATGAATAGGACGTTAGTATGAGTAGGACGTTAGTATGAGTAGGACGTTAGTAGGGCTTTTAGTATGAGTAGGACGTTAGTAGGGCTTTTAGTATGAGTAGGACGTTAGTAGGGCTTTTAGTATGACACGTTCACTGGAGAAGGAAGTATCTCACTGTCTGTGGATGGTAAGGGAACACAAGCTGGATTTAAAGGCACACTATGCAATTTTTTTATTTTTTTTACAATTATTTTATGTCATTTTTAAGCTTTATTACACAGTATAGAGTTAAAATGGGGAGACAAAACTTTCAGTTCATGTTCATTCTAGCGCCCCCCTTTGGACAAAAGCGGTAGTGTTTTTACTACGCCAGCTGTTGTTCCTGGGTGAGCATATACCCATGACAAAGGCATTAAGAAAAACTATATAAAAATAGCATTCTTTGCACTGATGGCCTCATTTGCTGTTGTATGTTATTTATGATCATCAGAGGGAAAAATGTAACAGTTTCAAAACTATTTAAAAGTTCCTCGTAGCACCTTTTAAACGCAGCAGACCCTGGTTAGAATCCGGCCCGTGGTCGTTCTCTGCATGTCATCCCCCTCTCTCTGACCCATTTCATCTCTGTCTCTCCAAAAACTGTCTAATACTAAAGCAAAAAAGTAGAAAATAGTCAAAAAATATATATGAATCTTTCCCCTGTCCCCCCCCTTTACAGAGTCGATATCGAGGCCTTATATCTACATGGAGGGAACATCAGTGCTGGAACTCAGTCAAAACGTCGTCCTCAACTGCTCCCATGAAAACGGCACCCGGACAACGTACAGGTAAAAACTAAATGCATCTATTTAAAAAAAGCATTTTGCTAAACGTCTTTTAGAGGCTGGCATAGTAACTGTTTTAAATATATTTTTATTCTCATTGACTTTGATTTTGTTGTATTTCATTTACTTCTCTGTTGCACTTTGAGATTCCTGCAATATAAAGTGCGAAAGTTAGCCTGCTGCTATCGGTGTATGAATGTGTGTGTGAATGGTAACGTGTAAATGGGAACAGGTCTCCCTTGAAAAAAAGTCTCCGGTCTCAATGGGATTAACCTGTATAAATAAAGGTTAAAAAAATGTAAAATTAAAAATAAAATGTATTATTATTATTATTATTATTATTATTATTATTATTATTATTATTATTATTATTATTATTACAGGTGGTTTAAAGGGGGAAAGCCAGTGACCAATCAGACCACCCGGTTTGTGTTGTCACATGACCAGATGCTCTTGACCATCACCAGAGTATTAATGGTCGATGACGACATCTACAGCTGCAGCGTGGAGAATCCTGTTGGCAATATGACGAGCCTGCCCATCAGACTGACTGTCTATAGTAAGTTATGCTGAGTGGGTGGAAGGATGGCCTATAAGAAAAAGGGGCCTCCAAATAACCATGAGGTCTCTGGTTCCTCCCAGTAACCATGAGGTCTCTGGTTTCTCCTCCCAGTAACCATGAGGTCTCTGGTTCCTCCTCCCAGTAACCATGAGGTCTCTGGTTTCTCCTCCCAGTAACCATGAGGTCTCTGGTTCCTCCTCCCAGTAACCATGAGGTCTCTGGTTCCTCCTCCCAGTAACCATGAGGTCTCTGGTTCCTCCCAGTAACCACGAGGTCTCTGGTTCCTCCTCCCAGTAACCACGAGGTCTCTGGTTCCTCCTCCCAGTAACCACGAGGTCTCTGGTTCCTCCTCCCAGTAACCACGAGGTCTCTGGTTCCCCCTCCCAGTAACCACGAGGTCTCTGGTTCCTCCTCCCAGTAACCACGAGGTCTCTGGTTCCTCCTCCCAGTAACCATGAGGTCTCTGGTTCCTCCCAGTAACCATGAGGTCTCTGGTTCCTCCTCCCAGTAACCATGAGGTCTCTGGTTCCTCCCAGTAACCATGAGGTCTCTGGTTCCTCCTCCCAGTAACCATGAGGTTGCTGGTTCGATCCCCGGCACCGGACAGGAGGGTGTTTGTAGTAAAACTAGTGGTGGGTGGCTTCTATTACATCTACGGTGCCCACCATCTCTAACATTGTGTCCTTGAGCAAGACACTTAACCCCAAACAAAATCCAGTATTAATACACAGCCTAGGATCTGTAAATTGGTAAGTTGCTGACTACGGTGGGCCCCTTTTGTTTACATGCCAGTCTTCAGAGCCTATAGGGTATTCAGTGCACACAAAGAACAGACAGGTAGCGGACCATGAGGAGATATTCACTGATTTTGACAGAAAGTGATTTAGACAACAAGCAATCTCCAGAATCACTGACTACACCTTTAAACCTGCAGTATGTAGAATTTTGGGTTTTATTTCCTAGCAGATTTTGTAGAAAGTAATTATAATATCCATAAGTACATTTAATTTAGTGCATAATAGCTGAAAAAAAATGTTTTAATGATTATTTTTCCCCTTAGAAAGGGTCTCATATATGTCCATATTTCTGCATATTTTGGACCAAGGCCTAGTGCCACCATCTTGAAAGTGTCATAGTTGGAATGTCATCAGGAGGATTGTTTAAAATTTAGAATTGTTCTTGTCCTTGAAGGCCACTATAGCTTCTGTTATTATTCTAAAGGGTTGGGGTTACCCAGGGAGCGTTGCATTCTAGAACTTTGTAGAACTTTCTTGATGATGTCATATTACACACTGCACCTTTAAGTTAAATTCTGCATTTTCCTTCCAGAAAGAAGTTCCCTCTACATCATCCTCTCAACCACCGGAATCTTCCTCCTCGTCACCTTGGTAACGGTTTGTGCCTGTTGGACTCCTTCCAAAAAAAAGTAAGAAAAAAACATTTAAATCAAACCTGGACAGCAAAGGCTTGGATGGATGGATGGATGGATGGATGGATGGATGGATGGATGGATGGATAGATAGATAGATAGATAGATAGATAGATAGATAGATAGATAGATAGATAGATAGATAGATAGATAGATAGATAGATAGATAGATAGATAGACAGACAGACAGACAGACAGACAGACAGACAGACAGACAGACAGAAATGACAGACAGACTTAGGCAGTATGAAATAACTCCAAAGAATTGATACCATCTTTTCCTTGTTAGGTCTCAACCTCCAGTTAGAAAGTATGGTCTCTCGCGGCTTAAAGACTACGCTGATCACTCACCAATCAACTACACAGGTAAAGTATCTTCATATTGACGTTACTGTGGTGATTATTAAAGGTGCACTGTGTAGAATCTAGTGGCATTTTTCAGAACACACTTAGTTGAAATGGAATAAGTATGTTTTAATTAGTGTATAATCTCTAGAAAATAAAAGTTGTTGTTTCTTTTATGACCTTAGAATGAGCTTTTTATATCTACATAGGAGCGGGACGCTGAGGCCGCCATGTTGCACCGCCATGTTTCTACAGTAGCACATAATGGACAAACTTAACGGCCTTACACGTTTTTATATATAGTGGGGCGTCCTGGTGGAAATGCACCTGTTGGAAGACCAAGAAGAAGAAGAAGTACTATAGAATAAATAACTAAATACACCTTCACCTCATCACTTGATATTGTTGAAAGACTTGAGGCAGTGGTGGATGATGCCATCTTTAGTAACTATAGCTTCTTGTCCTTGAAGGCCACCGTAGCTTCTGCAAATTCTTCAAAAAGGAAGGGGTTAGCAAGGGAGCGTTGACATCTAGAATCTCACCACTAGATGCCACTAAATACCCCGATATTACACACTGCACCTTCACTACAGAAAGTGATCAGCTAATTTAAACTGAGTGAATTATCCCTGATGAGAAATGTGTATGAATGATATTTCTATGTTTTTTTTTGGCTTTTCCATAGATTTGCATCCAAAAGTATCGGAGCGTAACGGAGTGAATGCAG
This sequence comes from Hyperoplus lanceolatus, assembly GCA_026929865.2. Taxonomy (NCBI): domain Eukaryota; kingdom Metazoa; phylum Chordata; class Actinopteri; order Uranoscopiformes; family Ammodytidae; genus Hyperoplus; species Hyperoplus lanceolatus. The sequence continues at coordinate 3,289,722 of CM049407.1, forward strand.
TGACTTCCCTCTACATCCTGCAGCAGAAGGTTTTTCTATCATCAATACTTAACTTTGTTTTGAAAAGTGCTATACAAATAAAGCTAATGTATTGTGAATTTGGGGCGGCAGTGGCGAAGTGGGTAGGGAGTTCGCCTCTGGTGTGCAGGGTCGGAGGTTCGATCCCCCGTCTCCCCGCCACATGTCGAAGTGTCCCTGGGCAAGACACTGAACCCCGAATTGCTCCCGATAGTTAGCTTAGCACCCTAGTGCTAAGCCTACCCTGCGTGGTAGCTGCTGCTATCGGTGTATGAGTGTGTGTGTGACTGGGTGAATGTGTACAAAAACAATGTAAAGGGCTTTGAGTCTGTGATAAACGGAGATATAGCGCTATACAAGTCCATTTACCATTTAGGTGGATTTACTACCTTCCTAATAATGTAGACTACATAAAAATTGTACAAATCTTTATACATTTCGATGGATTGCAATGGGCGGGGATTTGGAGATAATTATGAGAGTCTCTGTATGTGTGTATTTGTGTGTGTGTGTGTGTGTGTGTGTGTGTGTGTGTGTGTGTGTGTGTGTGTGTGTGTGTGTGTGTGTGTGTGTGTGTGTGTGTGTGTGTGTGTGTGTGTGTGTGTGTTTGTGTGTGTGTGTGTGTTTGTGTGTTTGTGTGTGTGTGTGTTTGTCTTTGATAGTTTGTTTTGTGTCACTGTATCTTTTCCTGAGGACCTCCTCGAAATTGAGATGCTGCATCTCAAGGGGCTTATCCTCTAATAACATTTTTCTAAATTAAATAGGGGACTGACATAGTGGTTGCGTTCCGAATCGCATACTTTCTACTATATATTATGTAGAAAAAAGATTTAGGATGTCCCGATTCTTATGGCCAGATTTAGGATGGTTAGAAGTACCCGGATGTCCTACTTCATGCGGCCAAGATTGTTAGTGCTGAAAACAGCATCCTATTTGGGCGATTCTGACCCACAATCCAGTGCGCACGTGAAGTGATGTCACATCGACGAAGCCTCCATATGAAAACAAACGGGGATGCGACGGATATAAAAGCAAGAGGCAAGATCAAGGCGCAATGTTATGATGAAATAAGAGAGTAAAGTATGTCCAAATAGTATGCCTACTGCATCCTAACTAGATTCTTTTTATCGTCGGATGTAGTATGTAGAATAGAAAAAAGAAAGAGGAGAAGATTCGGAACGCAACCATAGTGTATCAAATTTTAGCAACAAGTCAACAAACATGGCCACCATTGATCAAAACATCTACACAATGGCAGGGCTTTGGTGCTGCTTTTCCATAAAATCTTTTGGAGTGTTAATTTCAGGAAATCTAGGAGCCACTTTCTACAATATAAGCACTGCTTTACTAATTAACTTAGTTTTATCATACAAGATTATAATTTTGTGACAAAAGTAAAAACAAAATATTTAAACCTGCAGTGTGTATAGTTTTGGGGTTTTATTTCCTAGCAGATTTTGTAGAAAGTGATTATAATATCCATAAGTACATTTAATTTAGTGCATAATAGCTGAAAAAAAATGTTTTGAATTATTATTTTTTCCTTAGAAAGCGTCTCATATATGTCCATATTTCTGCATATTTTGGACCAAGGCCTAGTGCCGCCATCTTGAAAGTGTCATAGTTGGAATGTCATCAGGTGCAATGTTTAAAATTTAGAATTGTTCTTGTCCTTGAAGGCCACTGTAGCTTCTGTTATTATTCTAAAGGGTTGGGGTTACCCAGGGAGCGTTGCATTCTAGAACTTTGTAGAACTTTCTTGATGATGTCATATTACACACTGCACCTTTAATTAAAAAAAAGGTTTTGTGTAAGTCCCCTGACTGTCAGTACATTATTGATTTATTCAGAACTTTTTATATTTTTTTCAGGACCCTTCTATGGATGATTCCTCTAGTAACAGTCTTGGATCACCGTCTGAGCTGGACAACCCGCCAAGCTACACCAGCTTCCCAAACCACATCCACACCAACGGGTCTCCGGCCCACTCCCCCCATAGGTCCACCTGAAAGGCCTTTAGTTTAAAACCAACCATGTACCCGGCGTTCCAATCCCCATACTATCTACTATTTGGTACGGTAGAAAAAAAGATTTAGGATGTCCCGATTCTTGAGGCCAGATTTAGGATGGTTAGAAAGACCCGGATGTCTACAACTAGATCCAGCCACGATTTTTAGTGTTGAAAACAGCATGCTATTTGGGCGATTCCGACCCATAATCCAGTGCGCACCGGAACTGACGTCACATCAACGGAGCCTCCATATGAAAACAAACTGGGATGGGACGGATGTAGAAGCAAGAGGCAAGATCAAGGCGCAATGTTATGATGAAATAAATAAGTAAAAGTATGTCCCATTTGTTTGCCTACTGCATCCTAACTAGATTCTTTTTATGGTCAGATGTAGTAAGTAGAATAGAAGAAAGAAAGAGTATGCGATTCGGAACGCAGGGATAGATGCACAAGGGACGGCTACAGAAGAGTGTTAGGGCCAAAAACAGTGAGAGGAGGACATTCTGTTTTCATTATGCACTCTGAGAAAAAAAGTCAAAGTGCAATTTCATGAAAACAGACTTACCCTGCGTTCCATTCCCCATACTTCCATACTATTTAGTACGCCAGAAAAAGATTTAGGATGTCCCAATACATGCAGGTCAAATGAAGTATGCCATAAATACCAGTATGTCCTCCTAACACATCCAATTGCATTTTGAAGTATGGAAACCAGAATGATTTTAGTATGTAGTATAGTAAAAGGGAAAAGTGATTTGGAATGCTGGGTAAATGTCGAGAATAGATTTGACAGTTTCAGGACGTGGTCCGAAACGATGCATCTTTGCCATGGTCATAAGACAGACAGTGGGCTACTTGACCGAAAAAAGACGTCAGGTAAGTTTGAAATGGTTTTCAAGCCTGCATCTTGGTTCACTAAATCACCAATGTTGTTGGTTAATGGATCTAGAGAAATCCCAAATTTGGGAATATACTGTACATAGAGTCTTTGTGGAGCTGAGTTGGAGTCAGTAAGATTCAACTGGCCAACTCTAGTGTGATAGATACTCCTCATAACACTTTGTTATTTTAAATCATCACCCAAAATAAATATGGTTTGAGTTTGTAAATGTGCAACAGTATGAATAAAAAATAGAATGCTTTTTATGTGATAGTATTATAAGCTGTGTCCCAATTCAGTGGCCGCATCCTTCGAAGGCTGCATTTGAAGACCGATTGCGTCATAGCGGTGCGTCGAGGCTTGTCCCATTTGGAAGGCTCCTTCAAATGCGACCGAGAAATGCAGCCTTCGTTTCACGGATCTGAAGGGTCCATCAGATGGATCCTTCGCGGCCCAACATATCCCAAGATTCATTGCGTTTTTTTTCAGAGATGGTCGATTTTTTTTCCACGCCTTCATAGACCGCGTCCTTCGAAAGGATGCAGCCCCTGAATTGGGACACAGCTATAGTGTGCTATTCTCTGTGGTGTTAAATATATCCAACAGTTGTGTTTATAATGTGTTGTTAAGTAATGTGATTGACTATTTCACTTCTTTTACCTGATGATTAAATAGAGTTTTCAACGACATGTGAGCATTTTGGGGGGGGGGGGGGGGGGGGGGGGGGGGGGGTGGGGGAGGGGGGGGGGAGAGGGGGGGTGGGGCAGGGGGGGGGGTCGTGGCATTTAAATTTTTATACAAACTTTAATAAAATGTAAATTCTTCAAACTCCAAAGAAAAGTCTCTCTTACGTTTGAACACCATTTTCTTGAACTGCAAACCGACACTTACCTTCAGGTGCATATAAAGCAACCTTGACCCTAGACACAGTTACACACTAAAAATAGGCTTTTGCCCCAAAGTCTCTTTATTTGTTAATTTACACAAGGCAGTATATCGAAATGAATTCTTCGCATATCTGTCTGATTGACAACAGTGCAAGTGAATAAAGTAAATATAGAGACAGACAGACAGACAGACAGACAGACAGACAGACAGACAGACAGACAGACAGACAGACAGACAGACAGATAAAGGTATAGAGCAATTTTTTAATTCAATTTATAGTTTTGCTTTTTAACTTCAGATCATCACTGACTTTATTAGTTGTTATACCATAGTCTGTGTGAATACTCTATTCTGATTGGCTGGAGTACATTCCATAGGTGTGTGAATTAATGCTGGGGTATATGATTTGGGGAGAAAATGGCAGTTGGTATAGAGATTCGAATCCAAATACCTCAAGCGCTCCACTTGTTCTCTTTGCTTCCTCCCTGACAACAGCCAATAAGAACGGAGAATTGGAGCCTCGCTCTGATTGGTCAAAATGTACCGCTCATGTTTTCTTTGACCAATCAGAAATCATATACCCCAGCTTTAACCTTTGATGTATGGACACCTAGATGGAACTGCTAAACATTCTGTCCACTATAATGCCGCTGATTAAACAGGGTTGATGGGTGATTGATAAAGCCTAAAATATCCTGCCGTGCAATAGCCTCTGACCACCACAGGATGGCGCTCATAGTACAAAAGCTGCAATAACGATAGTAGTCAAATAAAGTGGCAAAAAACTAAATGTCCTCTGGCTAAGGCAATGGTTATCTCATTAAAAAGGTGAGTAAGTTCCCTGTTTAAAGACCTACTTCACCGGTGGGAATATGAAGGTGTATTGAACTCTGAGATCCTATGTAGTATAAATGTGCAAAATGTTTAGAAATCGGTTCATCCTTGCCTGAGAAAAGGCAGAAAGAGTGTTTTATGGTCTCACTGTCTAACCCTACATGTTCCCATGCGTGACATTACACATGGGAAAATGTAGGGTTAGGATTAACAGGACAGCTGGGCCAAGGGAAGACTGAGGTAAGACTGAGGGAAGAAAAACCTCATTCATTATATTATAATAGTGATTTTATAATGATAGAACGCCGGATCCGTATGGGTGAAGCATTCCTTTAATTTGAAAAAGGTTAGTAGGTATGAGAATACAACTTGTTCAAAGAGGACCTATGATACTTTCGACTTTTATGACCTATAAACGTTGTTATATGATTTATAGTCACGTTTAAATACTAGAGTATCAAATATTATGTAGCTTTAGACGTCGCTTCTGGTCATGTTTCAAAAAACATGTTCAATTTCCAGGTAGTGCTGCACCTCGGGTCAGTTCCATGCATGGTAATGCTGCTCAGGCAAGCTCCGCTGCATGCCCCCACCTTCCTGAAAATCTCCCGCTGCTGGAAGGAAGGTAACCAATCACAACGGAGTGGGGTTTGCAGCAGGGGGGGGGGGGGGGAGAAGCTCAAAGCAGTGTGTAGAGAGAGACTGCTGTGCTCGTTAGGGTAAGAGGAAGAGTGTCCTGAAAATCTACATAGTTTTTTGTGATGTGATTGGTGTCAGGTTGCTCTATAGCAGTTTTTAACAAGAAATTAAGACCAGAAAAGTAGTATAATAGGATCTCTTTAATGTTTAGCCAGCAATCATTTGTAAATTGCTCGGCATTGGTCCTGGAGACGTTGCAAGAGGACGTATCATCATGATGATGGTTTTCATGGAGTAATCGTAACCTTTCCATTGATACCAGTCCATCCCAACAGCAAACACAGTGGCGTCTGCCCCCCATAGATACACCCCGTTTGGGTTGGCATAGTGACACCTGTAGTGAGAAAGTTGAGATCATAAGGCAAGGCAAGTTTATTTCTAAAGCACAATTCAGACACAAGGCCATTCAAAGTGCTTTACAGAGGGCAAGATTAAAATACTTAAAACACATTAGAAAAGCGAATGAATAGAAATAGAACATTTAAATAAAATAAAAATTACAGGTTAAAATGGAAACAGAAAAGTCTTCAGACTTGATTTAAAAGAGCTGAGAGTTGCAGCAGACCTCAAGTACTCTGGGAGTTTGTTCCAGATATTTGGTGCATAAAAACTAAAAGCTGCTTCTCCTTGTTTAGTCCTAACTCTGGGGGATAAGGCTGTAATAAACAAGCAAAGAGTATTTAATCAAACAACAGAGGCTTCATGTTCCTGGATCCTAAAGAACATGAAGGTCCATCCAATCCAGACAGCACGATGGCTTCCTGAACAGAATGGCAACGTTCAGACCGCAAGTCACATGTGCCAAACTCCTCACCACAGCACAGGTTTCACCCTGTTACCATAGTAGCACCAGCTGATTTTCCTCGTTGACTTCAGATTGACCAATCACACAATAGTTCTCGGACAAGCTGCGAGAGGAAAAAGTTCGGCCCGGGACGATGTGTCGAGAACAAGCTGCGAGAACAGCTGAACAAGAGCTGAGAGAAGAGAAGGACGTAATTTTCTTCTTGCAGCTCTGTCACCGAGAACTTTGTTCTTTCTTGTCGCGGAGTATGTGACAGCCTTAACATTCCAGTCAGGAGATATACAGTGTGCAATATTTCCCATTACACACCTGTTGTACCAGAAAGCTCCCAGGAAAGACCTAGCGCAGTTCATAGGCCACGAGTCTTGGTCTTTGTCGAAGGTGGAAAACTTCTGTCCGCTGTGGTAGGTCAGAGCATCTCCTATAGAAATACACACAAGAAAACAACAAACATTATGGGTGGTAGGATGGATGTCCTAGAGGAAAGAGGGGCCTCCCAGTAACCATGAGGTCTCTGGTTCCTCCTCCCAGTAACCATGAGGTCTCTGGTTCCTCCTCCCAGTAACCATGAGGTCTCTGGTTCCTCCCAGTAACCATGAGGTCTCTGGTTCCTCCTCCCAGTAACCATGAGGTTTCTGGTTCCTCCCAGTAACCATGAGGTCTCTGGTTCCTCCTCCCAGTAACCATGAGGTCTCTGGTTCCTCCCTACGGGTTCTGGTTCCTCCCAGTAACCATGAGGTCTCTGGTTCCTCCTCCCAGTAACCATGAGGTCACTGGTTCCTCCCAGTAACCATGAGTTATCTGGTTCCTCCCAGTAACCATGAGGTCTCTGGTTGGATCCCCGGCACCTGACAGGAGGGTCTTAAAACTAGTGGTGGCTGCTAATTACATCTACGGTGCCCACCATCTCTACCATTGTGTCCTTGAGCAAGACACTAAACCTTTTTTTGCTGTATGGATTGTATTATTGCATGAAAAATATACAAAGATTAAATAATTGTAAAAAAAGAGGGGACTTTTTCTTGACAGCTGGTAGTTTACAGATGAATAACACACACAGACACACACACACACACACACACACACTCACTCTCTCTCTCACTCACACACACACACACACACACACACACACACACACACACACACACACACACACACACACACACACACACACACACACACTCACTCACTCACTCACTCACTCACTCACTCACTCACTCACTCACACACACACACACACACACACACACTCACCTGCCCCCCATCTTTGAACCCAGATACCAGCAGTTTGTATCCGTCACATTCGGCAGCAACGGAAAACGTCGAGTATCGAGCGGAAACGTTTTGGCCCTCGAAGTCTTCCAGGTGAACCATGAGCTCGTAGTTCTGTTTGGGTTTGTTGGTCAGGTAGTGGATGTTATCGAGACCTATATGTACACACAGACAGACAGACACACAAACACAATACAGACAGACAGACAGACAGACAGACAGACAGACAGACAGACAGACAGACAGACACGCACACAGACAGACAGACAGACAGACAGACAGACACGCGCGCGCACACACACACAGACACAGACATGCACACACACACACACACACACACACACACACACACACACACACACACACACACACACACACACACACACACACAGTTAAACAATTTTTACTGACCAAAGCGTTCTCTTCAATCAGCTCAGGCTGCCTACAGTTAATACTGCGATTTAAAAAAAAGATACATTATGTTGGATATAACGTATATTATATGTTATTCATAAACATTTTTGGAAAAAAAACATGCAAGAATCAAATCTCCCACACAGCAGCACTCAAAGTGTATTTGCATATTGTGTTCTTCACAATTCACAGTAAATGTGCCAAAAAGCAGACGCAGAGATCTTACAAGGGCAAAAAATTCGGCTTGCGGTCTCTCTGCCCAGTGTGCCCACCTAAAATTTCTACAGGCCCACCCTAATCTGACTGTCTAGAACCGGGCCTGTCTGTGTTTCTCAGTATGGCAGCGTTTACAAACTGGTGTCCCCCCACCCTCCTGACACTGGTGCAGGAGCTCAGAAAAATCCCCAAGAAGAGCCCAAGAAATGTTTCAGTTGTTGATTCTACTGCTAAGAAAAAAACCTGGACGTACACAGCAGAAGGTATAAAATCCATGCGCCATCACTGAAGGCTTAACCTCATGTAGATGGCGATGCATCGACAGTGTTGTTGTAATTACTCAGAATTCTTCATGGGGGGCGACAGAAGTTACGCACTATAGCTTTTATGTTTAAAAGCCTACGTCACCAGTGGGAATATGAATGTGTATTCAACTCTGAGATTCTATGTGGTATAAATGTGCAAACATTTTAGAAATCGGTGAGACAGTGAGACCATAAAACACTCTTTCTGCCTTTTCTCAGGCTAGGATGAACCGATTTCTAAAAATGTTTGCACATTTATACTACATAGGATCTCAGAGTTCAATACACCTTCATGTTTCCACCGGTGAAGTAGGGCTTTAAACTTGATGAACAGGGAATTGTTATGTCTCACCGAGCCAGTGCTCTCCGGCCGCGCTGCCAAAGCCGATCTTGTATTGGTTCCAGGGTCGGTAGAAGTTCACTGAGCCATCCATTCTCCTCTGGAACACCTGCGGGGAGGTCATGGTTTGTTTTAAAGATAATTTTTTGGGGCATTTTCAAGCTTTATTAGACAGTACAGAGTTGAAATGGGGAGACAGAGACAGAGAGAGAGAGAGAGAGAGAGAGAGAGAGGGGGGGGAGGGGACCTACAGTAAAGGTCCACCAAAAATACTCACGGTCCAACGTCCTCCATCCGTATCCATATCACAGTAAACCTAAGAACAAACACATTGATGAATAAAAGTGACAGATGTTACGTTACTTTTCTTTTTTTTCAATGTTCAGCAGCGAGTGTTGCAAAATAAGAATGAAAAAAGTAAATCTTTTAGAATAGACTTTTAAGTTGAAATGTATGTTTAGAGGAGCTCTGAGGAACTTTCAGTTTTTATTAATTCTTGCATTTTTAACTCGTGTTTTTACTACGCCAGCTGTTGTTCCTGGATGAGCGTATACCCATGTCAAAGGCATTAAGAAAAACTATATAAAAATAGCATTCTTTGCACTGATGGTCTCGTTTACTGTTACATGTCATTCATGATCATCAGTGGAAGAATTAGACCGTTTCAGAAATATTTAAAGTTCTTCGGAGCACCGTAAAAGATGTCTAAGTGTCAGTAAATGTTTTTTGATTTTTTTTTCAAACTAATAATTTTATGAGAGAATCGTGATATAAATTCTTCAGGAGAAAAGCCGTGATCCACATTTTAGCAAGAATAATGCAGAGGAGTGGAGGGCCATGCAGGGGCGGATCTACCGGGGTGGCCTGGGGCCATGCATAGGTCATTTGTTCTTCTTGAAGATGAGGGTCTATAGAACGATTTTGTTTTGGGTCGAGTGTCATGAAACCAGACCAAAATAATGTTTTTAACCTAAATATAAAGTATAGTTAATCAAAATCTTTCCAACTGCCTATAACAAACCAGCACATGCACAATGTCAATTCCTCAAAGATTCATAATTTGGATTGTTGCCATTTTGGAAGACGGGCAAAAAAAAGATTTGGTCTGGTTTCTTGAAACTCAAACCAACATTTTTCTATAAACCCTTACATTCAATTTAGAAGTAAAAACGAAACTTAAGCATCAACTTCAAAAAAAAAAAAAAAAGACCCACACACGACCCCCCACTAGCAGCCCTATAGTACCCAGAGAAGGTGCATCATACCTGGACATCAGACCTCTCTCCTAGGGGGTAGATGGTGTAGACTCCACTGTGCCGGTTCTTGTCTTCGTGTTGGACGTCACTGCAGTCGGACGGATGTGAGTCTGTGCAGCTGACCAGCACTGGAGCCAAGAGCAGGGACAGAAACCAGATCAGCTGGATAAGAGATCAAAGATTACATTTTAAATTTTTTTATTTTTTTTACATTTATTCCTTTGTATAGCACTTTTTTTTAAGATAGATAGATAGATAGATAGATAGATAGATAGATAGATAGATAGATAGATAGATAGATAGATAGATAGATAGATAGATGGATGGATGGATGGATGGATGGATGGATGGATAGATAGATAGATAGATAGATAGATAGATAGATAGATAGATAGATAGATAGATAGATAGATAGATAGATAGATAGATAGATAGATAGATAGATAGATGGATAGATAGATGGATAGATAGATACTGTAAATAGATAGACAGACAGACAGACAGACAGACAGACAGACAGACAGACAGACAGACAGACAGACAGACAGACAGATAGATAGATAGATAGATAGATAGATAGATAGATAGATAGATAGATGGATAGATAGATAGATAGATAGATAGATAGATAGAATTTGATTTGTTTTCCGGTCAAAATCTGTCCGTACTGTGTGTGTCTGTGTGTGTGTGTGTGTGTGTGTGTGTGTGTGTGTGTGTGTGTGTGTGTGTGTGTGTGTGTGTGTGTGTGTGTGTGTGTGTGTGTGTGTGTGTGTGCGCTATAAACCTATTTACAGAGCCTAAACTGTGTTATTAACACTGGATATTCTTCAGCAAACACAGTATGGACAGGTACCGGTAAATGAGGAGATATTCACTGATTTGGACAAAAAGCGATTTTGACAACAAGCGTTCTCCAGAATCACTGACTACACCTTTAAACAATTTGAATTCAAAAATATAATCTCAAATACTCACCCCCATCCTCAGATTTCTGCTGAAATTGATCAACTGCTGATGTGGCTCGGTCTGAGGCTCTGAAAAAAAACAAAATAATATACATTTCGATTTAGTACATTTCAAATACAATTTTTTTTAACAATATATTTATTGCATTTAAAAAAAATCACACCACAAACAAACAAACAAACAAACAAACAAACAAACAAACAAACAAACAAACACCGTCCTGCACCATCACAACATACAAAAAACTAAAACGGAACAGAAATAAAACAAAAACATTACGATTAAGAAAAATGACCAAAAAAAAAAGAAACAGCTCGGCAAAGTCCCCCCTCTTTGCCCCCGAGCAACGAATACAATTATTTTTATGATCAGCTGTAGTATGTAGAATAGAAAAAAATAAAGAGTATGCGATTTGGAACGCAGGGAAAGTTAATTTATCATGTGTTGAATGCTTACCTTTCGAGCTGAAGAAAGCTGTCTGTCCCACTCTCTTATCTCCTGTATTTATATCTACAGAAGGCGCTATGACGTCACACCATTCAACCCAATACTTCTGCAAAGTAATTTCATATGAAGGCGTGTGTCAGTGTCTAAGTGTATTTGTGTATTCAACAAATATTTGAAAGCCAACACTTGCTTAATATTAATCCAAAACTTGTAATTTAATATATTGACTGAACCAAGTACATCCCTTAAGCAAACTTGACTTTCTTCTGTGTCTGCCAATGGGCCTGGACAAAGGGATGATTGTTAATGAATGAAACATTTTGAACCAAAAATAAAACGGGACTGTTTAATCAAACCATGTTAGATGAGGGTAACTGTGAATTGATTTAACATTCCCTGCAAATTTTTTTATTTCAAACGTGTAAAAACAATACAATTAAAGGGGATAAAAATAAATAAATTCAACCCCCCACCCCCCCCCCTTTAAAATAAAAAACTAATCCTTCAAGAAAAACAATTTTAAATTTTAAAAATGCACCTGTCATTCCACTCCGGGGCACTGCGTAACATTTTAAGTAATTTTTGTCATATTACACAGTGCCCCTTTAAAGGGCAAAAAAAAGTTACATGGTAAAATTAAATAACACAAAAAAGAAAGAAATGTACAGTTTGTAAACGCTGCCATACTGAGAAATACAGAGAGAGTTTTGTGGAGCTGATAGGGCAAACTTAGTGTTAACTCGTTTGGTGATTGCTTGATTGTGACATTGTTACTAGGTGAGCATCATATGAAAAAACAACTCTTTGCCGAGAGAAACAGGACCTAGCTCAGGTGTTATTGTGGTGACAGATAATCACTTATAATTATGTCTCAAAGCCTTTCGGTAAATACAGAGTTTGAAATATTATCCATCTTCGTTTCTCCTTCTTGCCTGTGTGGCGTATACAGAATGACTGGGTTGTAATCAATGAAACTAAACACTCCTCAGTCATGTGTTTTTAGCAATGCTTCAGTGATCGCTGCTTTACTTCAATATTTGAGGTTTTGTAAGCTGCTGCTTTCGACTCAATGACTTATTGTTGAAGCTGGTTGGATTGCAGGATGTCCGGTTGAATGTACTGTATTGATTACTGTAACATTGGCCTCTCCCTAAGAAATATTGGAGAAAGGCCAGACTGATGAATGGGAGGGAAATGATTGTTAAAGGAATACTTCACCCATACGGAACCCAGCGTTCTATCATTATAAAATCCCTATTATAATATAATGAATGAGGTTTTTCTTCCCTCGGTCTTCCCTTGGCCCAGCTGTCCTGTTAATCCTAACCCTACATTTTACCATATGTGACGTCACACATGGGAAAATGTAGGGTTAGACAGTGAGACCATAAAACACTCTTTCTGCCTTTTCTCAGGCTAGGATGAACCGATTTCTAAAAATGTTTGCACATTTATACTACATAGGATCTCAGAGTTCAATACACCTTCATATTCCCACCGGTGAAGTAGGCCTTTAAGCTCACAAGATCACTATGCTATAGTGTCCACACTTACACACATGAGTTAACAGTTATATCCCAATTTCAATTCATTTGCAAATGATTTTTTTTAGTCAGTTTAGTTGCACTGCGTTTATATTTTATTTATTTTGTGCTGGTCATGTCAATATCGGTAACAAATGTCCTGGCAATCTATCTATCTATCTATCTCTATCTATCTATCTATCTATCTATCTATCTATCTATCTATCTATCTATCTATCTATCTATCTATCTATCCATCTATCCATCCATCTATCTAAAACTTCTTATATAGTATAATAAACATATTATTTACACGGTCCAGAAATCAAAAGACTGTAACTTTAAGACATCACATCCTCACCAACCAATGAGGGAAGAGGCTGAGTCGCTTAGCAACATGCAAACAACAACAGTGCCTCTTTGAAATCACATGAGTTGGACAAGCATTTAGCCCACGTGTGTAGATGTGTATTTCAACTACATTTCTAGCTAATTATCAACACTGAAACTTGCTTATAAGTTATTGTTTTGTCCCTTTATATACGATGGCCGATATTTTAATGTTTGAGCCTCTGGAACTTTACAACCTCCTGAACCAGAGCAGCCGAGTGTCAAGACTGGCAGAGATCAACTACCTCTGTCTGATTGGTGAGACATTTATATACAAGTTTTATTACACACTGTTAAAAGCTACAGTGCGTAACTTCTGTTGCCTCCAAAATGAGGAATTCTGAGTGATTACAACAACACTGTCAGTGCATCTCCATCTACACGAGGTAAAGCCTTCAGTGATGGCATATGGACTTTATACCTTCTGCTGTACGTCCAGGTTTTTTCTTAGCAGTAGAATCAACAACTGAAACATTTCTTGGGCTCTTCTTGGGGATTTTTCTGAGCTCCTGCACCAGTGTCAGGGGGGGCGACACCAGTTTGTAAACGCTGCCATACTGAGAAATACAGAGAGAGTTTTGTGGAGCTGATAATAGGCTTAATCAACTTTGTGTCAACTCGTTTGGAGATGGCTTGAATGTAACTGACATTCATTCATGTGAAAAAGTTACGCACTATAGCTTTAATGCTAGTCTGTGGGAGCATGATGCCATTTGAATTCGATTTAACTTTATTTGTAACTTGCTTGTGAGTAACTGTGTTTCTCTTTTTTCTAGATGCTCGTGATAACCAAGATTACAGAACGAGTCACATCATAACGGCCAGAAATGTCAAAATGGTTTGTAAATGTAATTTAATAATATGATATCGTATCCACAGTTTCGTGATACATGTTTGTAAACTTGGGAAAAATCGGTAGATGTTTGGTGGGTGATAAAATTAGATAGATGGATAAACTTTATTTATCCCCAAATGGAAATTGTAGTTTTGCAGTCATAATAATACTTTGCATAAAAGACAAAAAAAAAGCCCACACACACAATGAAAGCCTTAGTGAATACAGTATTTTGAGAGCCTACAGTCTACGTCATGTGTGATTTATTCATAGTTTTCTGGTAAAAATGTTAAAAATGTTGTTATATATTCACTAGTACAAAGCATGGGTGGAAAAAGTTCTCGACAAGCTTTGTATACAATTTACTTTCGTATGTTACAGTTTCTTCGATTCTTTTGTGCATTAGATATTAAACTTGTTCTTTTCTTGTTGACTACCTCCAGGATTCTGACTGACTGACTGACAGACAGACAGACAGACAGACAGACAGACAGACAGACAGACAGACAGATAACATATCATTTTGTGCATCCCTCCAGGATTCAGACGGTAGCTTCCTGCTCCCTGAAGCAGTGGAGGTTGACAGTATGCAGCATGTTGTTGTCTATGACGGATTCACAAGCTCTTTACAGGAGCCGGGTAAGACAGTGTTTCTTCAGGTCAAGGTCAAGGTCACTTTTATTTATATAGCACCTTATAAGAACCTAAATTCACCAAAGTGCTTTACATAAAATACATAAATTAAAATACAACAGCACACATTAAAAAAACACTTAAAAAACACAGCAATGACACAAAACAATTCATTAAAACGTAAAAGCCTGTGAAAAAAGGTGAGTTTTAAGAGTTGAAGGTTTCCAGAGACTCAGATGAGCGAATATGGTGCGGTAAGCTGTTCCAAAGTTTCGGGGCAATGCACAATCGCCTTTAGTTTTAAGCCTGCTGTTTGGCACATCCAGAGATAAGCTGTTTGCAGACCTCAGAGCTCTGCTTGGTCTATGGACCTGTATGAGTTCTTCAGAGCACAATATATCTGAAGTGTTAACAGTTTTCACTAGATCGCTTAGACAGGCATAATGAAACACATTATGATATGATCCACTTGATTTTCATCATCACCTTCTTAACACAGCAAACTTATTCCATTACAAATGTGTTACCACGGTTTAAAGGTGCAGTGTGTAATATGACATCATCAAGAAAGTTCTACAAAGTTCTAGAATGCAACGCTCCCTGGGTAACCCCAACCCTTTAGAATAATAACAGAAGCTACAGTGGCCTTCAAGGACAAGAACAATTCTAAATTTTTAACAATACACCTGATGACATTCCAACTATGACACTTTCAAGATGGCGGCACTAGGCCTTGGTCCAAAATATGCAGAAATATGGACATATATGAGATCCTTTTTAAGGGAAAAAATAATAATTAAAAAAAAAAAATTCAGCTATTATGCACTAAATTAAATGTACTTATGGATATTATAATTATTTTCTACTAAAACTGCTAGGAAATAAAACCCACAATTCTACACACTGCAGCTTTAATTGGTTCATTTTCTTTTTAAATATTTTTTA
This sequence comes from Hyperoplus lanceolatus, assembly GCA_026929865.2. Lineage (NCBI taxonomy): Eukaryota > Metazoa > Chordata > Actinopteri > Uranoscopiformes > Ammodytidae > Hyperoplus > Hyperoplus lanceolatus. Next base: position 3,305,399 of record CM049407.1, read on the forward strand.
TGGCATTTTTACTTATACTATTAGACAGTTTGGAGAGACAGAGATGAGCTCTATCTAACCACCACACCAGCAGTGCACCCCCACCCCCTGTTTAATGTGTTTCTAAATACAGATCCCATTGAAAGACTAAAAACTGGTTTGGATAAACTGTGTTAAACTAAAGGGAAAAAAGTATATATTTCAAGCCTGTAGAATTGTTTCGCTGCATCATACATATCTCATTAATCTTTTTAAAGGGGCAGTGTGTAACATGACATCATCAAGAAAGTTCTAGAATACAACGCTCCCTGGGTAACCCCACCCCTTTAGAATAATAACAGAAGCTACAGTGGCCTTCAAGGACAAGAACAATTCTAAATTTTAAACAATGCACCTGATGACATTCCAAAAACATGGATGCCTCCATAAGACCTGCCTGCTCAATGTACAAAATGTCATATTAATATTTATAATTCTCCACTCAGGAGGATAATTCAGATTATTGGCAGAGGTGATTTTACACCAATGAGGACATATTTATGAATGAGGATATTGATTTTAGCAAATACATTACTTAAAATGTTACACAGTGTCTCTTTAAAGCTCCTTTGCACGAATGTTCTCTCAGCTATAAGTCCTTCTCCACCTTGGAAAGATCACACAGAATTTAATTTGCATGATTTCAGATGCTTTTGATGGATATTTGCAGTACATTAGCCGTGCCATAAAAACTATTTCATTTGAAAATCTGTACACAAAACAAAAAAGATTGCAAACCTTTTTGGATAAATTGTTCTGTATGGTGTTTTCAGGCAGAGCAGTTAAATGTGCCCTGTCCCTGGCTGAAGCTAGTTTTACATTATGGGGCGTTGAGTTTAGTGATGTCGTAAAGTTTATATTTTGACCTGCTCCCCTTGACTACCAGTGTTTGAGCTAAGCTAACCTGGATGAGCTTAGTTAGCCTTTGCCCATTTCCTAATCAAAAACACACACACACACACACACACACACACACACACACACACACACACACACACACACACACACACACACACACACACACACACACACAGTTACAGGAACTATTTCTGTCGCCATTTTTTGAGCCGGAGAGTGAGGGGGGAAAAAGTAAAAAATTCTGAATGTTGAACTATTCCTTAAAACAAGTTGACATATCAGTCCAATAAACAAAATGTCAGGACGACATAATCAATTATAATTGTGTATAGTCAAAGTCAGAGTCAAACATATTTCTATAGCACATTTGAAAACAACACCAGTTGACCAAAGTGCTGTACAAGACACAATACAAAACAACATGTACGATACTGTACATTAAAAAACGTCTTCAGCAACGTTTTAAACTGGTCAACTTTACAGGGATCCAGGTTCCATTCATTCACACACAGTCATATAACTTTACAGGGATCCAGGTTCCATTCATTCACACACAGTCATACTGGATAGATATACAGTATACACATAGCTAAGCAGGAGATATGTTCCTGTGTTTGTTGATGTGATTTCAGGCAGAGCAGTCCAATGTGCCCAGGCCCTGGCTGAAGCGAGTCTGTACCCAGTCCACATAGTGAGGGGAGGCTTCCAGGAGTTCTCTGGTCTCTACCCTTTCCTACGGACCGAGAAAATACTTTACACTATCATGGTACAGACACACACACAGGCACTCACACACACACACACACACACACACACACACACACACACACACACACACACACACACACACACACAGAAGACAAAAACACACACACGTCACACACACACACACACACACACAGAAGACAAAAACACACACACACATGCAGGCACGCAGGCATGCAGGCACACACACACACACACACACACACACACACACACACACACACACACACACACACACACGTACGTACTGCTGCCATTCATAATCAAGTCTGGAAATGGCTAAAATGAAAAAAATAAATAAAAATGGAGAAGCCTTTTTAAACAGTCAGGAGATATGCAGATCTGATTTGCTTGGGATTTCATCTATAACACGACCAAGTGAAATTGAGATTGCAATGCTTACATCCCAAACAAAATGAGATTAAAAAATGTCCCAACACAAACATTACCCCATTCAAAATACGACGAAGACTAGCTCATCCCATTTTGGTGACAGCTAATGGGGATCCTTTTTTTAACAATAAACAATAAATATAATAATAATGATAATAATAATAATGATAATAATAATAATAATAATAATAATAATAATAATAATAATAATAATAATAATAATAATAATAATAATACATTTAATTCATTTAAATGACTGTGTATAAATACATTTGAATGTATTTGTGGACCACCACAGGAGATGGAGAGCCTGAAGATGTATCCAGTGGAGATCATCGGAGGTCTGCTATACATGGGGAACCAGACACAGGGGATGGACCCTTGCATCCTCTCTGACCTCAAGATCAAATCCATCGTCAATGTCTCACAGAACACACTGGAGTAAGATGGCACTGCATACTAGAGATATCATCATTTGGGGTTTTATTTTATTATTTTATTTTGGGCCTTTTAAGCTTTTATTAGACACTTTGCAGAGACAGAGGTGAAATGTGTCAGAGAGGGGAATGACATGCAGAGGACGACCACGGGCTGGATTCTAACCCGGGTCTGCTGTGAAGAGGACAGACAGACAGACAGACAGACAGACAGACAGACAGACAGAGAGGGGAATGACATGGAGAGAACGACCACGGGCTGGATTCTAACCCGGGTCTGCTGCTTGAGATATTAGCATTTGAACGTCCTGTCATAGACACTGGTGCAGGAGCTCAAGAAAAATCTCAAGAAATGTTTCAGTTGTTGATTCTACTGCTGAGAAAAATACCTGGACGTACAGCAGAAGGTGTTACATCCATGTGCGATCACCGAAGGCTTTTACCTCATGTAGATGGCGATGCACCGACAGTGTTGTTGTAATTACACAGAATTCCTCGTGGGGGGGGGGCGACAGAAGTTACGCACTATAGCTTTAAAATAACAAAAATGTATGTGTCTGAAACTTAATTTTTACTCATACTGTCACCACTGTTGTATTTCGTCTGAATTTCTTGTTGCTCTTTAGATCCAAGAAAGGAAGCCAGACCGTCCTTCACATCAACGTGTCCGACTCAGTGCAGTCGGATTTATACTCAAGTTTTGAAAAGCTCTGCAGTTTTATTGGTAAGTCCTGTCTAGATTTTACTCAATTATATGTTTTATAGATCAGATGCTTCTGTCAGTTCCATTTGCACGCACAGAATTAGGAAACAGGTCTTTCATCCATTCTGCTCCCACCACATGGAACTGGCTACAAATTTATTTATTGACTCTGAATTTAAAATACTAAATATAACATGTTTTATGCCACACCATTTTGATCAGAAAAGATCAGATATAAGATAGGGAAATTGGGATAATGTGTAAACTGTGAATAATGTGCCATTAAACCTGCAGTGTGTAAAATTTTAGGTTTTATTTCCGAGCAGATTTTGTAGAAAGTAATTATAATATCCATAAGTACATTTAATTTAGTGCATAATAGCTGAAAAACATGTTTTGAATTATTATTTTTTCCCTTAGAAAGGGTCTCATATATGTCCATATTTCTGCATATTTTGGACCAAGGCCTAGTGCCGCCATCTTGAAAGTGTCATAGTTGGAATGTCATCAGGTGCATTGTTTAACATTTAGAATTGTTCTTGTCCTTGAAGGCCACTGTAGCTTCTGTTATTATTCTAAAGGGGTGGGGTTACCCAGGGAGCGTTGCATTCTAGAACTTTGTAGAACTTTCTTGATGATGTCATATTACACACTGCACCTTTAATGTTGAATGAATATTTGTATTTATATATAGATATATTGATTGTATAGATATGTGGATTGTATACATGTATATATAGATATAGATATGTGAATTGTACATATACAGATATAGATATATGGATTGTATAAATGAATACAATATACATAGATATATGTTTGTATAGATGTGTACATATAATAGATATAGATATATGCATTGTATAAATATAAAACAATAATTTTTTTTATAGTATCAAGCTGTATATTTGTATGGATTGTATCAAATATAGTATAACACATTGTATAGATTTGTAAAAGAGATTATGAGGAACACAGGAAGCTAATATAAATATGAATTATTGAGCTGTGGAAAAGGGGGTTAGGATTAAATAAGTGTATACTTCTTCCTGCTCCTTTTCAGGCATATACATTCAGTATGTCATTATTTTTTTTTGTGAAATCACTTGAACATATTTTTTTGTATTTTCATGCTTTTCATTTTGTTTTGTGATTTTGATATGTCTGAAATAAATTGAATCAATCAACCAATCAATCAATGTAGTTTAATATATATAAATTTAAATATCCACTATTCCCTCTGTAGCGGCCAAGCCCCTATTCGAAGCCACTACCTGAATAGAATAGAATAGAATATATTTATTGCCATTTGCACAGGTACAAGTACAAGTGCATTGTTGTTTAATGGATCGCTCCGACGTGCGCCCAGTGCGCTCAGTAAATAATAAACAGTAGAAACGTTTTACTGTAGCACGGCAGGTTTATTTTCCCTTTAAAACCATTCACCGGCAATATACTTTGACTCATAATACACTTAGAAATCATAAATAACAAAACGAATTGCTGATAGATACACGTAAAGAGAACAAAGGGCACAAAGGCACATGGGCACAGCGCACAGTCGAAAAACTGTCCCAATTAGACAACACCTGTTTCCTGTTTTCCCTTGGCTTAAATCACCTCCTTGGGCTGACCCAATTACCTCAGCCACACCCAATACAGCCCCCTAGTGTTTAAACATGAACATAACATAATCCATTAATATGGCTCCTACACTCTCCCTTGTGTCCCAGGTTCCCACCTCTCGTCTGGTTCTCGTGTGCTGATCTGCTCCAGTCGAGGTCGGAGCCGCTGCTCTGCTGCTGTTATAGCCTTCCTCATGCAGCACCTGGAATACAGCCTGGAGGTAACACACACACGCACGCACGCACAAGCACGCACGCACGCACACACACGCACACACACACGCACGCACGCACACACACGCACGCACGCACGCACGGACGCACGCACACACACACACATGCACACATGCACGGACGCACGCACGGACGCACGCACGCACTGACGCACACACACACACACATGGACGCACGCACGCACGCACACACATGCACGCACGCACGCACGGACGCACGCACACACAGACACGCACGCACGCACACACACATGCACGCACGCACGCACGGACGCACGCACACACAGACACGCACGCACGCACGCACACACACACACGCACACACAACACACACACACACACACACACACACACACACACACACACACACACACACACACACACACACACCTCAAACTCAACCTGGAGGTCAGTTTATTAAAGTGGAATATTGGGTGTTACTACATACAGTATAGCTGATTGATTTTATTTGACCATTTGATATAAAATATGAACAGCAACTCTGTTTCATACATTAAAATACATAAACAGCCAGGGATAACACAAAAAAGCCCGAAGGCTTATTTCCATTGTGGTCCCTGTTGGGCAAGACTGTGGCTCAGTTGGTAGAGCGGGTCGGCTGATGATCAAAGGGTTGGAGGTTCGATCCCCGCCCTGCCACTTGTGTCATAGTTGTTGTGTCCTTGGGCAAGACACTTCACCCACCTTGCCTCGTGTGAATGTCGATAGGTAGCCTGCTGCTATCGGTGTAAGAATGTGTGTGTGAACGGTAACGTGGGAAAGGAAAACAGGTCTCCCTTGTAAAAGAGTCTTCGGTCTCAATGGGATTTACCTGTAGAAATAAAGGTTAAAAAAAAAAGAAGAAGAGACGAGAGTGCATTATGCTGCAACTAGCAAAATGTTTATAACCCATATAATACAGTATATCCATCGATTCATAGGTAATTGTACTTACTGACTGTTGACTACTATAGCTTTCAAATATTTGTATCTAGACACTGTGTGCAGTTATTTCCCAAAATACCAACCACTCTTCTAACCCACAGACATGACACTGATATTGATATATAGAGAAAACGTGTGAAAATACCATAAGTAATGGTACATTTCCCTCATTCACACAATGCTATTATTGGTGTGACCTTTCTCTCTGCAGGAGGCCTGGGACTTCACTCTGAAATGTGACGCCAACATGCGGCCGAACACGGGCTTCCTCCAACAGCTGTCTGACTGGGAGCTCCACGTCATGGGCAAGAAAGTCACCGATATATCTGAGCCTAGATTCTAACAAAGGAAATAAAATAAAATTATTGTTATAATTTTTGAATTTCCAAATAAACAATAGAAAACTAAAAAATATATAATGTGTGGCTTCATACTTAAATTATATATTATGCTAAAATGAAAAAATTCCCCCAAAATCCTACACACTGCAGGTTTAAATATGAGCGTGTTGGGGGCGCCCTTAGCTCAGTTGGTAGGGCGTCCCCCCCATGGGCCTCGGCCAGCAGCAGACCCGGGTTCGATTCCAGCCCGCGGTTGTTCTCTGCATGTCACTCCCCTCTCTGCCCCCTTTCAACTCTGTCTCTACACTATCAATAAAGCATAAAAATGCCAAAAAAAAAATATATGAGCGTGTTTTTTTACCTCAATTTAAAACACTAAATATAACATGTTTTATGCCGCCAGATTTTGATCTTAAAAACTCAAAACAGCAGATATATATAAGATAGGAAAATTGGGATAAAAATTTAAACCTGCAGTGTGTAGAATTTTGGATTTTATTTCCTAGCAGATTTTGTAGAAAGTAATTATAATATCCATAAGTACATTTCATTTAGTGCATAATAGCTGAATTTTTTTTTTGTTATGTATTTTTCCCTTAGAAAGGGTCTCATATATGTCCATATTTCTGCATATTTTGGACCAAGGCCTAGTGCCGCCATCTTGAAAGTGTCATAGTTGGAATGTCATCAGGTGCATTGTTTAAAATTTAGAATTGTTCTTGTCCTTGAAGGCCACTGTAGCTTCTGTTATTATTCTAAAGGGGTGGGGTTACCCAGGGAGCGTTGCATTCTAGAACTTTGTAGAACTTTCTTGATGATGTCATATTACACACTGCACCTTTATATTGCAAATAATGTGCAATAAAGAAAGTCGCTGACATCTCTGAGCCAAGATTCTAGATTCTAACAAAGGAACACCAATTAACTGCTATGGCAACCATGGTGTGTGTGTGGCTAATTGGTATTCACAACTAGTCTGGCTTGACCACTTCCGCCAGCGTCTATTAAGCGCTGGCGTCGGCAAACAACGCTATGCCTCCATTGGCTGCTTCCCGGGGTTAGCCCCGCCGTAGATGATTGTGATTGGTTTAAAGAAATAAAAACAGGCCAGCCCAGTTTCCCCCCCGAATAGACGGCTCTAAACGGAGTGCTTCCAGACCATACTACTTGCTGTAGTTTGGTCTGGCTTTGCGAGACTAATTCACAACAGCCAATAAAGATGGCTGATTTGTAATTGGTTTTTACTTTTTATATACTGTTCACGTCATGGGCAAGAAAGTCACTGATATATCTGAGCCTAGATCTTAACAAAGGAAATAAAATAAAAATATTGTTATGACATTTTTTTTTAAAGATAATTTTTTGGCATTTTCAAGCTGTATTAGACAGTACAGAGTTGAAATGGGGAGACAGACAGAGAGAGGGGGGGGGGGGATGACCTGCAGTAAAGGTCCACACGTCGGATTTGACTATTAATTAACTGCTATGGCTACCGTGGTGTGTGTGTGGCTAATTGGTATTCACTTCAGACATTAAAAATGGCTGATTTGTGGTTGGTAATTACTTTTTATATTGTAACGATAAGCGTGGTAATCATGGTAAAAAAAAAATAATAATCTTTATTTCAAAATCACTCCTGAAAGATGTACTGCACATGTCAGAAGAATATATGGATTAAGAGAAGCGAATATAATAAATATTTTTATTTTTTTAATTTAATAAATATTTTTATTTTTTTACTATGGAACAGGGGTAGGAGGATTAAATAAGTGTATGCTTCTTCCTGCTCCTTTTCAGGCATATCTCAGCAATACAGATCATTTGTTTTCTTTTATTTATTTATTTTTATTTTTTTGTGAAAACATAATTTTTGTTTGTTGTATTTCCATGCTTTTCATTTTGTTTTGTATCTGAAATAAATTTAATCAAATCAAATCAAATCAAGTCATTGACACACGACCATAACAATAGTTGATTTTTGGGGGGACCAAAATTCCAGTATTAATACACAGCCTAGGCTCTGTAAACTGACATGTTGGCAGCTATGGTGAGTCCCCTTTGTTTACATACCCTTTGTCCCACCCAATATATATTATAATTACGGCCTTGCATGGACTTAGTTGCCTAATATTAAAACAACGAAGTAAAATTAGTAGTATTGTGACATCTAGTGTTAGTTTTTGTCTATTTTTGTAATTATAAATAAAGTTATTTATATTTTTGTTTTTATTTATAACCTGAAGCCCAATCTGCCAGAGGTTGAAACAAAGTAAGGGATTGAATTTTACCCCCTGTCTCCAGTATCAAATAACATACGCTCTATAAATACAAACCACATGCTTTTTAGCGAGTGGTTTTGCCCTTATATTTACCTTACATAAGACGTAGAAAAGACAGACACCCATTGACATAAAAGAGGCTTTATTTAATTAATTTAAGGCAATAATTTGTGGCTATATGGTCAATTTCTTGTGATGAAATGTGGCTTTAAAATAGCGGTATTTTTGCCTGACAGGTTAAACTCAGGGAAAAGTCAAATTTGTATTTTAGTGGTTGGTAACGGTGTCGGTGGTGATTGGCTGAGGGCAACAACGCGTCATTTTATCGAACCAACCAGATGTAGATTAGAACCAGAAGTTTGACGCAGCGTTACAAAATAAAAGCATAAACAAAAGTTGTACTCATTTGCACTATAAAATTAACCCTGGGTTCCGAATCACATACCCTTTCTTTTTACTACACTACATACTAAAGTAAAGAAGAGTTTTAGGGCCACAGGAGAGAGAAAAATATCAGATAAAGGAAGATTTTTTTTCATTATGTCGAGAAAAATGTCAAGAATAGGCCTACAGACGGATACTCCAAAGATGCTATTGTAGTTAGTGGGGTATTTATGTATTTTCAGCATACTACAATTGATGTGCATGTATTGGGACATCCTAAATCTTTTTCTGGCATACTAAATAGTAGGGAAGTATGGGGATTGGAACGCAGGGCAAGTTTCAACATTTTACAGAAATATATGTATCATTTAATTGACAAATATTGTTAGAAATGGTATGGGAGGAATGACTGACCCTATGTTGATGTTGACTTGATTTTTATTTTGTTGCAGATGTCTTTGTTTTTATTTGTTTTTAATTTTTTTTAATTTTTAATTGTTTTTATTTTTATTTTGTTTTTATTTTTATTTTGTTTTCATATCCAGGCACTTTATTTTTATGCACTTTCTTGTCCTCCTCAGGCTTGTTTGTGTACATATTATTGTGCACATAATGGTGTTGTGTGCCCATTGATGTCATCGCCGTGTGTTTGATATCCTCTTGTAAACAATTTGCCCTTTTGGGACATTTAATAAAAACCTTGAACCTTGAACCTTGACCGATGTATGTATAAGGTTTTTACGGTTTATACGGAATTTTACTTTCCACATCTGGCTGTAACTGTTTTAGCTGAATTCATTGTTCATTTAGTATTTCATCTCATTGTATATAACCTGCTCTTTTTTGTATCTTATAAACTTTATTTAAATCAAGATATACTAATTTTTATCCTATTTTATTTCAGTTTTCTCTCTTCATTATATGTTATCCTCCTTGTTATCTACATGGGCCTCGGCCAGCAGCGGACCCGGGTTCGATTCCAGCCCGCGGTCGTTCTCTGCATGTCACTCCCCTCTCTGCCCCATTTCAACTCTGTCTCTACACTATCAATAAAAGCATAAAAAATGCCAAAAAAATATCTCTAAAAAAACAAAAACACATATGTTTACATTTGACATTCATTTAGATTTGTATTTAGGTCTCTGCTCTCCTACTGTTTATTATATTGCGCTGTGATGGAGGAGCCCAAGACTAAAGAATTTCAATGCCAGCGACTGCTCTGTAATTGTTATGTGCATATGACAACAAAACTTGAATCTTGAATTGTGTTTGTTGTGTATTTCATTTCATTTAACTTTTATTTATCCTCGAGAGACCGATTGAGGGCTGACCCTCATTTACAATGACGTCGAGATCAAAACAAATTCAAAGGAAAAACAACAATACATACACAATATTCAACGCAAATACATCAAATACACAACTACAGGTGAAGAGAAAAAAACAATTGAAACATTTACACAGTGGTGAAGAGTGGCAGCAATTAAAATTAAATGGGTGAAAAAAAGTAAAGTTACAGGTAGAGTTTGGCAGATTTAAGATAGTTTGTTTAAATATGTATGCGCGTGGTCACTGTAAATGAAGGAAACCTTGTGAAAATAAATGTTATTTGAACTGTACAAATTGAGTTTGTCATTATTTTGTTAAATAAAAAAATAAAAAAAGTTACTACGGTACTACGAATTTTAGTATGAAGGCCTTTCCCGGAAGTCACATGTCTCCGTTATTTTTATTTTGACAGCGCCAGCAGCACAGTCCCAACTGTTGCTCTGCGAAGCGTGGATATTTCATTAACTATCTGATGTCCTTTTAAAACAGTTTAAGACCATGTTGTCAAGTCCTTCAGGCGTGACTGAATGTCTACACGAATGGGACGATTTAGAGACCAACTATCAACAGATCCAGGTGAGTTTTTACCAGGTTCTTTTTTTTTACCACCGACCCCAACGCGGTAAGCTAACAGCCGGGGAGAGAGGGTCGAAACACGGGGCGGCGGCAGTGGGATACGCCCCCCTTATTGGGTATGGAGGTTCCTTAGGCTACTGATATTATCGAAATGTATTCAATGAATGATTCGAGAAATACATTAATTTGAGATTTTTTAAAGGTGACGCACACACTCACTCTCTACTCTCTCTCACAGACAGACAGACAGACAGACACACACACACACACACACACACACACACACACACACACACACACACACACACACACACACACACACACACACACACACACACACACACACACACACACACACACACACACACACCTACACCTGAGATTGTTTAAAATACATAAATGGGTAGCTTAACCAATACATAGGCCTACATTCATTCATACGCACTTAAAGCTGGAGTCAGTCATAATGGAGAATGCTTGTTGTTGTCAAAATCAGTGAATGTCTCCTCACGACCCCTGCATACCTGCCTGTAGGCTACTGTGTGTGTGTGTGTGTGTGTGTGTGTGTGTGTGTGTGTGTGTGTGCGCGTGCGTGCGCGCGTTTAAAATTCCAATGTTAATATACACAGCCTCGACTCTGTAAACTGGCATGTTGCTAGCTTCGGTGGGCCACCTTTGTTTACATACCTGTTTACAGAGCCTCAGCCTAGGAGATATTGTTCTAGGTTCCTTAGTGAAAGAACTTAGGTAACTTCCCATATTGTGGCTAGTAGTCAAATGACCGGCTGGGTTAGGCATGTGCATGGACAGTACGTTCTTGATTTATTGCACCCTGAGTATTCAGTAGTCACAACCATGTTTCCATTGTGGCAGTTTCAGTTCTGAATGTGAGCTTGACATTTTAAATGTAATATGTAATGTTACTGGAGTCATATTGTCATTCATTTTGTATATCATTGAATCTCAATCTTGAAAGTAACTAGTTCTAGGTGTGTGTGTGTGTGTGTGTGTGTGTGTGTGTGTGTGTGTGTGTGTGTGTGTGTGTGTGTGTGTGTGTGTGTGTGTGTGTTGTGAAGAAACCACAAACCAAGCCAGAAATCTTGGTGTTGTCATAGACTCAGACTTGAATTTCAAGAAACACATTAAATCAATTGATAAGTCAGAATGCTACAACCTTAAAAACACACACACACACACACACACACACACACACACACACACAGACATACCTCAAACTCAACCTGGAGGTATTTACCCAATAACAGAATTAAAGGGCTTATGTCTCAGCAAGATTTAGAAAAACTTGTCCATGCATTTATCTTTAGTAGACTTGACTACGGTGACTACTTAAACCTTTCTAAAGCTGCCTAAGGTGTAAAAATGTATTGAAAAAACACAATATTTTATCTGCAATGTACCTCAGACTTGTATAAAAAACCTAGTAGCTCAGTATTGGTTCCACATTGTTTGCTAGTAATCAAATGACATGGCTAAATACAGCCCCGGGAAAAATTAAGAGACCAGTCTGGATTTTTCTTAAATCTTCATCTCTACATTACTTGTTGAAAATGCTCTTTAATGACAATATTCCTATTGTGAATTTGGTAGAAATGTTGTCAGTAGTTTATATTATAAAACCAAAATGTTCATTCTACTCAAACATATGCCTATAAAATAGTAAAAACGACAGACACTGAACATTTGGAGTGGTCTCTTAATTTTGTCCTTAGCTGTATGTGCATAGACAGACAGTGTTCTTGATTTATTGCGTTGCATCCGGGTGTCACAACATGATCACGGTTACAACACGGTGTGGTGCGCGAGACAACTGCCACCCCTACGTCACATGAAACACCCGCTAAACGGAAAAACAATAAACCTGTGTGTATTAATATCACAACGGTCACACAGTCGCACATTCATACACACACAATGACAAGACACAGTGACACAGCATCAAATTAAAATAGATAACCCCATCTATTAAAAAAAGGTGCAGTGTGTAATATGACATCATCAAGAAAGTTCTACAAAGTTCTAGAATGCAACGCTCCCTGGGTAACCCCAACCCTTTAGAATAATAACAGAAGCTACAGTGGCCTTCAAGGACAAGAACAATTCTAAATGTTAAACAATGCACCTGATGACATTCCAACTGTGACACTTTCAAGATGGCGGCACTAGGCCTTGGTCCAAAATATGCAGAAATATGGACATATATGAGACCCTTTCTAAGGAAAAAAAAATAATTCAAAACATTTTTTTCAGCTATTATGCACTAAATTAAATGTACTTATGGATATTATAATTACTTTCTACAAAATCTGCTAGGAAATAAAACCCAAAATTCTACACACTGCAGGTTTAACCAATTTATATTATTTTGAATCAGCCCCACTCCACCTGTAGCTGTTTTAATCAGGCTATTGTTCCGCTTCACTCAATTTGATCTGAATGTTTAATTGTTCTTTTCTCTTTGTCAGCTTGTTGTATGTTTGCATTGTGTATTGTATTTTTACTCAACATCATTGTCAATGAGGGTCATCACCCCTCAATTGATCTTTCGAGGACAAACAAATAAATAAACAAATAAATAAATAAATAAATAATCAATTAAATGGTTATAGGGCAAGAAAGAGGTGGGTAATTATCATGAAAAATATCAAAAAAAAGTCAAGTATTTATTTGTATTAATATCACTTTTTCAACTCTTTTAATACCATTTTTAAACTGTGACTAGGAAGTATTATTCGTGCATGTTGCATATATTCTAAGTTATGTTTAGTTTAGTTTTATTTCACACACACACACACACACACACACACACACACACACACACACACACACACACACACACACACACACACACACACACACACACACACACACACACACACACACACACACACACACACAATATAAAAACACATAGTGATGAAACATAACAATGTGTGGGTGTGACAGAAACCTGTGCAGGCTTGTATGAATCACACACCTACAAAAGATTTGCACATTAGAATACAACACAATCAAAAAAGGAAATGAATATATAAAACGTTCCCTGGCATCTTGTTTTCTGTGTCCTCTCTGCCTTGCGAGATTTGTTAAAGGTGCAGTCAGTGATTCTGGAGAACGCTTGTTGTCAAAATCACTTTTTTGACAAAATCGGTGAATATCTCCTCATGATCCACTACCTGTCCAGTGGTAATCCACAGCCTCTGTAAACTGATATGTACACCAAGGCCCTTGTAAACAAAAGTGCTAGCAACTTCCCATTTACAGAGCCTAGGCTGTGTATTAACACCACTAAGGTTAGACAGTGAGACCATAAAACACTCTTTCTGCCTTTTCTCAGGCTAGGATGAACCGATTTCTAACATGTTTGCACATTTATACTACATAGGATCTCAGAGTTCAATACACCTTCATATTCCCACCGGTGAAGTAGGTATTTAACTATAAATGAAATTGCTTTTTTCTCTCATCAGGACACCCATCGTTTGTACAAACAGAAGCTTGAGGAAGTGACCAAACTGCAGGACAGCTGCTCTGGGTCGATTGCTAAACACAGGAAGAAACTGAAGGAGCTCAAGGCCTCACTAGCAACGTAAGGATTCATCACATCATATTTTTTTTTTTTTTAATTAAATATTACTTTTTGGTGTGTGGGGGTTGGGGTTTGGGGGGGCTCCAACAACAACAACTTCCACACCACGAGCAACAGAAATTAGAATCCAGCCCGGGTCGGTCTCTGCATGTCATTCCCCTCTCTGACACATTTCATGTCTGTCTCTACACTCTGTCTAATAAAGAAAAAATGCCAAAAAAATATATTTATAAAAAAATATATGTCTCAAAAAACATACTTGTGTCACAAACTGATAATGGAAATTCACATAGAACTACAAATTGTAATTTTTTTTTTTTTTTTAACGAGATTCGCAACTTCCGCCCTTCTTTTTCCTCTAGTGGAAGTCCTAATCAAGAGTGAAAATATAGGAAAAAAAAATCTTGTTAGTAAATATCTATGTGCAGGTCTGTGCTGTGTTATAATCTTGCCATAATGTTAATTTTTTTTCACAATATATATACAGTATCTCACAAAAGTGAGTACACCCCTCACATTTCTTCACATTTTTCTTTATATCTTTCCATGGGACAACACTGAATAAATGACACTTTGATACAATGTAAAGTAGTCAGTGTACAGCTTGTATACCAGTGTAAATTTACTGTCCCCTCAAAATAACTCGACACACAGCCATTAATGTCTAAACTGCTGGCAACAAAAGTGAGTACACCCCTTAGAAAAAATTTACAAATTGGGCCCAAAGTGTAAATATTTTGTGTGGCCACCATTATTTTCCAGCACTGCCTTAACCCTCTTGGTCATGGAGTTCACTAGAGCTTCACAGGTTGCAACTGGAACCCTCTTCCACCCATTTATGACAGCATCACAGAGCTGGTGGTTATTAAAGACCTTGCGCTCCTCCAACTTCTGTTTGAGGATGCCCCAAAGATGCTCAATAGGGTTTAGGTCCAGAGACATGCTTGGCCAGGCCATAACCTTTACCCTCAGCTTTTTTAGCAAGCCAGTGGTCGTTCGGAGGGGTGTTTGGGGTCGTTATCATGTTGCAATACCACCCTGTGGCCCAGTTTACGAAGGTTGAGTGCACATGGTCAGCTCGTACACAGAGGTTGGCTTTGGAAAATAGACGTATGAGTGCTGCCAGCATTGCTGAAGGGCTTGAAGGGGTGGGGGTCAACCTGTCAGTGCTCAGACCATACGCCGCACTCTGCATCATACTGGTCTGCATGGCTGTCATACCAGAAGGAAGCCTATTCTAAAGATGATGCACAAGAAACCCCACAAAAGTTTGCTGAAGACAAACAGACTACGGACATGGATTACTGCAACCATGTCCTGTGGTCTGATGAGACCAAAATACATTTATTTGGTTCAGATGGTGTTAAGAGTGTGGAGTGGCAACCAGGTGAGGAGTACAAAGACAAATGTGTCTTGCCTAGAGTCAAGCATGGTGGTTGGAGTGTCATGGTCTGGGGCTGCATGAGTGCTGCCAGCACTGGGGATCTACAGTTCATTGAATTCTAACATGTACTGTGACATACTGAAGCAGAGCATGATCCCCTCCCTTCATAAACTGGGCCGCAGGGCAGTACTGCAACATGATAACGACCCCAAACACCCTCCGAATGACCACTGGCTTGCTAAAGAAGCTGAGGGTAAAGGTTATGGACTGGCCAAGCATGTCTCCAGTCTTAAACCCTATTGAGCATCTTTGGGGCATCCTAAAACGGGAGATGGAGGAGCGCAAGGTCTTTAATATCCACCAGCTCTGTGATGCTGTCATAAATGGGTGGAAGAGGGTTCCAGTTGCAACCTGTGAAGCTCTAGTGAACTACATGACCAAGAGGGTTAAGGCAGTGCTGGAAAATAATGGTGGCCACACAAAATATTTACACTTTGGGCCCAATTTGGACATTTTTTCTTAGGGGTGTACTCACTTTTGTTGCCAGCAGTTTAGACATTAATGGCTGTGTGTCGAGTTATTTTGAGGGGACAGTAAATGTACACTGTTATACAAGCTGTACACTGACTACTTGACATTGTATCAAAGTGTCATTTATTCAGTGTTGTCGCATGGAAAGATATAATGAAATATTTGAAGAAATGTTAGGGGTGTACTCACTTTTGTGAGATACTGTATATATATATTTTTTTTTTGGCATTTTTATGCTTTATTGATAGTGTAGAGAGACAGAGTTGAAATGGGGCAGAGAGGGGAGTGACATGCAGAGAACGACCACGGGCTGGAATCGAACCCGGGTCCGCTGCTGGCCGAGGCCCATGGGGGGGGGGGGACGCCCTACCAACTGAGCTAAGGGCGCCCCTTTTCATAATATATTTATTGAAGTTTTTTTTATTTTTTTCACTACACACAAACAAACAAACACCTGCACCATCACAACATACAAAAAACAGAAGGGAAATAAAACAAAAATTTCGGGGAAAAAAAGGCAAATCTATTCCGTAACATAATAGTTATGTAAGGATTTTGCTATAATATCATTTTCATTCATTCATTTCATTCTCATTCATTCATTCAAAAAAAAATGAATGAATGAATGAATGAATCATTTTGTTTTGTTTAATTTTCTGTATGATTTTAGATGCAAGAAGAATCACCCGACGCCCAAAGTGAGCCCTGAGGAGTCCGACGCCATGGCAGAGATCCAGGAGACCATGTTAGAGCGATCGGAGGCCTTCTCTGAGATGGAGGCCTTCCTACCAAAGAAGAACGGGTCAGAATCGGTGTATGAATGTGTGTGTGAATGGTAACGTGGGAAAGGAAAACAGGTCTCCCTTGAAAAAGAGTCTTCGGTCTCACTGGGATTTACCTGTAGAAATAAAAGGTTAAAAAAAAATTAAAAATAAATAACGTTTACTGTGTGTTTTTACATCACAAAAAAGGAATTTAGTAAGGTAAGGCAACGCAAAGAAGGTTTATTTCTGTAGCACCATTCAGACACAAGGCCCATTCAAAGTGCTTTACAGGGCTGGGCATGAAATACATCAAGATTAAAATACATCAAGTAGAGAATAGACATTAGAAAAGTGAATAAAAAGAATATGAATAGAAATTAATATTAAAATATAAAATAAAAAGTCTTCAGATTTGATTTAAAAGAACTGAGAGTTGCAGCAGACCTCAAGTTTTTATTCTGGGAGTTTGTTCCAGATATTTGGTGCATAAAAACTGAAAGCTGCTTCTCCTTGTTTGTAATAAAATACTTGTTTTTTCCCCTTATATTCAAATTAGTGGTTTACTAAATGTGTTACAGTAGGGTTATGTTAATTTGTAATTATTTTTAAGTGTGAATGTCGATAGTTAGCCTGCTATCGGTGTGTGAATGGTAACGTGTAAATGGGAACAGGTCTCCCTTGCAAAAGAGTCTTCGGACTCAATGGGATATAACTGTATAAATAAAGGTTAAAAAAAAAAAAAAAAAAGGTACAGTGAGTAAAATGTATTGGCAATGTTCAGGACAGGCCTGGTAGGAATGGAATATAATATTCAGAAGTATGTTTTAATTGGTGTATGATAAATACAAATAATTTTTTTTTTATGACCTTAGAATGAGCCTTTTATATCTACATAGGAGCGGGGCGCTGAGGCCGCCATGTTGCACCGCCATGTTTCTACAGTAGCTCAGAAGGGACAAACTTAACGGCCTTATGTGTTTTGCTGAAGATTGACCGACATCTTTCCCTGCCACAGGTTGTACCTCAGTCTGGTGTTAGGAAACGTCAACGTAACACTCCTCAACAAACAGACAAAGTAAGTTACAATGACGGCCATTGCATTTTGTATGGTCTCATCTGAATATGCTGCGTCCGCCGAATGGTTTGTGGCAAGGGTTGGAGGAAGGTGCTCTGGTCAGATGAGAACAAAATTGAAGTTTTTGGCCATAATGCAAAATGCAATGTGTGTTGGAAAACTCACACTGCACATCACCCTGAACACACCATCCCTACCGTGAAACATGGTGGTGGCAGCATCATGCTGTGGGGGTCCTGTTCTTCAGCAGGGATAGGGAAGCTGGTCAGAGTTGATGGGAAGACGGACTGAGCCAAATACAGGGCAGAAAAACCTGTTAGAGTCTGCAACTGACTTGAGAGTGGGGTGAAAGTTCACCTTACAGCAGGACAACTACCCTAAACATACAGCCATATCTTCAATGGAATGGTTCAGATCAAAGCATAGTCATGTGTTAGAATGGCCCAGTCAAAGTCCAGACCTAAATCGAATTGAGAATATCTGGAAAGACTTGAAAATTGCTGTTCACAGACACTTTCCATCCAATCTGACGCTGAATCTGAAGCTCGAGCTATTTTGCAAAGAAGAACGGGCAAAAATGTCAGTCTGTAGATGTACAAAGCTGGTAGAGACAAAACCCAATAGACTTGCAGCTGTAATTGCAGTGATAGGTGGTTCTTCAAAGCATTGACTCAGGGGGCTGAATACTTTTGCACGCCACACTTTTCAGTTTTTTATTTATAAAAAAAATTGAAAACCATGTTTCATTTTCATTCCACTTCACAATTATGCGCCACTTTGTGTTGGTCTATCACATGAAATCCCAATAAAATAAATGTACGCGTGTGTGGTTGTTACGTGACAAAATGTGGAAAAGTTCAAGGGGTATGAATACTTTTTCAAGCCACTGTACTTCGCAGACAAATCGGCACATTAACGGACAAGCGAAGTCGGATAAGAACACCTAGATAACTCGTTCATAGTCGGCATTCTCTCTGCATGCATACAGGGATCGGATATCGCATATCGGAGTTTGCCTTCTGCACTTGCTCGAGAATCCCTGCGGAGGATTTCACAAGGAAGTAGAAGGAGACGACGTAAAAAATAGTAGGGTTATTGCATAGATAGCATATAAAAATAAATATGTATATATATATAATAATTTATATATAAAAATAAATATGTATACAAATTATCGCCGGAAGGGAACCGGATGTGGCTCTATAACCACTTGTTGAAAGGGCTACAGCGCCACCTAGCATAGTGGAGACAGCCATGCATCGGACATTTATCCGATTACTGAAGGCCCATGTGTACTCAGACAAGTGACGCGGTCCGTTCGAGTGTCTAGTTCGGTATATGTCTTAATCCAATCTAGTTGTGCCATGGAAACGCACTGACTGACTCCACCTTTAACTGCAACAATGTAGAGCTGATGTCGAGTCATTTTTTAATAAAAAAATTCCAAATTCTCTGATTTTAGCTTCTCAAATGTGAATACTTTCTGGTTTCTTTAATCCTATTATGACAGTAAACTGAAATGACTGTGTGTTTTGGACATAACAACACATTTGAGGACGTCAACATGGGCTTTGGAAAATGTATCAACATTTTTCACCATTTTACGGACCAAAACACTAATCCATTAATAATCGATTAATCGAGAAAATAATCGACAGATTAATCGATTATCAAAATAATCATTAGTTGCAGCCCTACAACAATGTCATATGATATTAGTAATTATCAAACCATTTTATTTTTGCAAACGTAACAGCTTTACAAGTGTGTGTCTGTCTGTCTGTCTGTCTGTCTGTCTGTCTGTCTGTCTGTCTGTCTGTCTGTCTGTCTGTCTGTCTGTCTGTCTCTTTTAAAGTCATGTTAACATTGAATCTGTTTCCTTCACACACAGATTTGCCTACAAAGACGAATATGAGAAGTTCAAGCTGATCATCACAGTCATCGTCTTCGTCTTCTCTTTCATATGTCGATTTCTCTTCAGCTACAGGTTAGAATTACAACATCTAAACCGTGTGTGTGTGTGTGTGCGTGCGTGCGTGCGTGCGTGTTTTATGATTTTTTTTGGGGGGCATTTTGCACTTTTTTTAGACAGTTTGGAGAGACAGAGATGAAATGTGTCAGAGAGGGGAATGACATGCAGAGAACGACCCGGGCTGGATTCTAACCCGGGTCTGCTGTGAAGAGGACTGAGACTCTATGGAGGGATGGGGGGGGAGGGTCTAACCACTACACCACAACCACACCCTTACACCGTGTGACTGTTTGTGTTTACAGTGCTGTAGTCCATCTAGTTTAGCAAATCATTTGATGGTGTGATTGTGTCTCCTGAGTGAAATTGAGTAGTTGCTTAATTAACATGAAAATGTTTGGGATCTGCTAAGTATGTGAAACAAATTTGAATCTTTTAATAGTTTTTATACTTTTCGTAAATTTGATATTTTCTGAGTTATAAGTTTTAAATGTTTTTTTTTTAAAATTTTTAGATCTGCCTCTTTTATAAATAAAACAAAGAGGGTCATTTTTTTAATCCAAATCATTTATGAAGTTGATTTTGTAAATTTCGCCTGCGGACAAAATGAGTTTCCTAAAAGAAATAGTAAAATATCGGGTTTCATTAGTATTCTATCTTTTCTAAAGTATTTTTTAAATATTTTTTGAATAAAATGATTGTCTTTGGTCGTTTTTAACATATTTGTTAAATTATATTATAAGTTATAAGTTATATATTATAAGTTATATATTATAAGTTATATTTGTTTTATTTTCCTCTCAGAGCCCTGGACGCGCTGTTTAACTTCCTGCTGGTTTGGTATTACTGCACACTGACCATCAGAGAGAGTATCCTCATCACCAACGGATCAAGGTCTCTCTCTCTCTCACTCTCTCACTCACTCACTTCTCACTCACTCACTCACTCACTCACTCACTCACTCACTCACTCACTCACTCACTCACTCACTCACTCACTCACTCACTCACTCACTCACTCACTCACTCACTCACTCACTCACTCACTCACTCACTCACTGTCTCACTCACTCACTCACTCACTCACTGTCTCACTCACTCACTCACTCACTCACTCACTCACTCACTCACTGTCTCACTCACTCACTCACTCACTCACTCACTCACTCACTCACTCACTCACTCACTCACTCACTACTTGTCTCAAATGTTTTTTTTGTATGCACTTAGTATTTTAACCTTTCTCATAAAACGAGTGGCTTAAATCAAGCGATCTGATTGGTTCCTAACTGTTATATAATGGGCCTATACAGTACAGAATGCTATCCAATCAGTTTGCAGAGTTCCATATCATATACCAGCTTTTTTATATTCTGTGAATATTTGAATT
Organism: Hyperoplus lanceolatus; assembly: GCA_026929865.2. Taxonomy (NCBI): domain Eukaryota; kingdom Metazoa; phylum Chordata; class Actinopteri; order Uranoscopiformes; family Ammodytidae; genus Hyperoplus; species Hyperoplus lanceolatus. The sequence continues at coordinate 3,327,004 of CM049407.1, forward strand.
TTAGTGATATTTTTACGTGTCCACTCCACCGTGAGCCACAGTAACAACATTTCGTTTAATATGTGCAGTGATGGCGTATTTATTGAATGATCATAAGCTAAGTATAACTCTAAGCCTCTAAGTCTAAAGGTTTAGCATAATGACATCAGATAAACTGGTCGCATTAAAGGTAGTGTCAGTGATTCTGGAGAACGCTTGTTGTCAAATCACTTTTTGTCAAAATCAGTGACTATCTCCTCATGATCCGCTAGCTGTCTGTACTGTGTGTGCGCTGACAAAAAAATCTGATGTTATTACACAGCCTAGGCTCTGTAAACTGGCATGTTAACCTACCAACGCACACACACAGTACAGACAGGTAGCAGATTAAAATATAAAATATATAAAATGACATTTGGACGTGATACATGTGCAGCCTCTGAATGTTTAACCTCCTCCATGTTGTTTTGGACATACGGAGAAAAAAAAAAAGGTATAGAAATATATATTTTTAGAAAATCCTAAAATAACAAAAACAAAATATAGAATAAATTGCTAAAATAAAATATTGAATATTAAAAAAAATCCTCAAATATTTAAATTAATATCCTAATGTAAAATATATAGAGAAATATCCTTGAATAAAACATTAAATATATAGAAAGACATCCGTCCGTGATGCAGTTTGATCTCCTGAACTAATCTCTCTCTTCCATGTTGTGTCAGGATCAGAGGTTGGTGGGTGTTTCATCACTACGTGTCCTGCTTCCTGTCTGGAGTCATGCTGACATGGTGAGGGCTTCGTTACAGATTTCACTATTAATGTACAAAACTATAATTATATACAGCTCCAGAAATAAAAGAGACCACTCCAAATATTCAGTGTCTCTTGTTTTACTATTTAGAGGCATATGTTTGAGTAGAATGAACATTTTGGTTTTATAATATAAACTCCTGACAACATTTCTACCAAATTCACGAACCAAATATTGTCATTAAGAGCATTTCCATTAAGTAATGTAGAGATGAAGATTGAAGAAAAATCCAGACTGGTCTCTTCATTTTTTCCAGCGCTGTATATACAGTATATAAGTATTACAATGATAACACATTGACTGAGTTGTTGTCTTTGTGTCAACAGGCCTGATGGAGACCTCTACCAGATGTTTAGAAACCAGTTCCTCACTTACTGCCTTTACCAAAGTAAGAGATTCAAGCTCTGTTACAATCCCACACTTCATACCGACAGTATGTGCTATTAGGGTAGCGGCTAAGTGCTTATTTTCAACAGACACTGACCTTACAGTTTTGCAATTGTGTCTGCTATGTGCAGGTACACATTTTGTGCAAACATACAGACAGTAAAAAAATACAGAAAACTTACTTTTTTTTTTTACTGTTTTGGTGCAATAACATGCAATATTACTGTGATGTCACAGTAAAAGACATCACAGTAATATTTACAAAGTAAGTTTTTTTTTAACCCTATATTTCTCTTTCTGTGATGTCACGAGAAAGAGAAATATAGGGTTAAAAAAAACACTCTTTCTGCCTTTTCTCAGTCTAGGATGAACCGATTTCAATTTTTTTTGCACATTTATACTACATAGGATCTCAGAATTCAATACACCTTCATATTCAAACCGGTGAAGTAGGCCTTTAACCTGTGTATGCACATCAAAGTGCAAATTCACAAATTCCCGGGAAACACTGCTTAAATCAATAACCTTTTTTTTTGTCATTATGATTTTATTTTCTCTGTGTGTTGTCTGTGTGCAAAGTAGGTTTTGTCCAGTTCCTTCAGTATTACTACCAGAGTGGATCTCTGTACCGACTGAAGGCTCTGGGGGAGAAACACAACATGGACCTAACAGTGGGTGAGTGACACAAACACACACACGCTCGCACACACACACGCTCGCACACACACACACACGCTCGCACACACGCACACACACACGCATGCACGCACCTACTCACACACACACTCACTCACACACACGCTCACACTCACACAAACACACACACTCGCTCACTCACTCACTCACTCACTCACTCAGGCGCACACACACACACACACATACATACTCTCTGTCACACTCACTCACAAACACACACACACAGGTGCTCGCACTCACTCACTCACTCACACACACTCACACACTCACTCACTCACTCACTCACTCACTCACTCACTCACACTCACACACACTCACTCACTCACACTCACACACACTCACTCACTCACACACACACACACACACACACTCACTCACTCACTCACTCACTCACTCACTCACTCACTCACTCACTCACTCACTCACTCACTCACTCACTCACTCACACACACATACATACACATACTCACTCACACACACACACACACACACACACACACACACACACACACACACACACATACATACTCTCTGTCACACTCACTCACAAACACACACACACACACAGGTATACACACACACACACACACACACACACACACACACACACACACACAGTGGGTAGATCCTATCAGCTGCTACTGTGTATTAATAATCAAGTGGCCAGTGGAATAATACTGTCCGTCAGCTGTTTGTGTTTATTTATAATGACAATGAGGACATATAGAACTAACAGGCTGATTTTATTCTCTGAATTTAACTTTCTAAAAACAGTATTTTAGCTGATAGAAAACAGGTTATTGCATCAAAGAAGCTACGAGGAACTTTTAAATATTTCTGAAACAGTCTAATTTTTTCCTCTGATGATCATAAATTACATGTAACAGCAAAACGAGACCATCAGTGCAAAGAATGCTATTTTTATATAGTTTTTCTTAATGCCTTTGTCATGGGTATACTATACGCTCACCCCAGGAACAACAGCTGGCGTAGTACAAACACTACCGCTTTTGTCCAAAGGGGGGCGCTAGAACTAACACAAACTGAAAGTTCCTCTGAGCACCTTTTTTAAAAGCGTTGCCAAAGGTATGTTTGACCTCATTGTGACTCTGGCATGTTTAATTTTAGCTACAGCAGCAGTAGCTTTGTGAATGTGGGTCAGTTGGTCGGTCCACCACTAAAATGAATCCGCTTAAAATTTGGTTCACACATTCACGTTCCCCTTTTAGGATGAAACTGTGATCTCTTTTAATCATCCTCTGACTTTTCATCTCGTTGTATCATTAGGTTTTCTGTTTCCATTTTAACCAGTAATTTTTATTTAAATGTTCTATATCTATTCATTCGCTTTTCTAATGTGTATTGTGTATTTTAATCTTGCCCTCTGTAAAGCACTTTGAATGGCCTTGTGTCTGAATTGTGCTATAGAAATAAACTTGCCTTGCCTTGGTCAAAATGTTAAATTATCTTCATATATTTCATGACTTGAGGCTAGACACTGCAGGTGACTAGGGTAACTTTTTTAACTTTGTCTGCACTTCACTCTAGCAATGCAGCAGCAATATCCCACTTATAATAACACTAGATTAAAGGTGCACTGCGTAACTTTGAGTGAATGTAACCTGACCTCCGTGCCTGTGCTGTCTCCTATCAGAGGGATTCCAGTCCTGGATGTGGAGAGGTTTAACCTTCATACTGCCTTTCCTCTTCTTCGGTCACGTGAGTAAAGGCTTCATCTGAATCTCTCAGCAGAGCTTATTGCTTATGAGGATATTAGCCTCATTTCATCTGACCAGATAAACAAGTCATATTATAACGCCTATTGAATACGACAGACTCCGGCTCCTTTCACAGATGTTTTAATGTCTCACTCGCACATCTTGTAGACGCCATCACACCGTAGAACTGGTGGCAGACATGACATTAACTAAACACACATACAATTATCCAACAGCACAGCAATTTAAAATGAAACAAAGTCACAATACTAACCACTTTGCCTGCTTGTTTGCCTGCTTTAAAACGAAAATCTTGCTTGGAGGAAATCTTGGCAATAAACCTTAACAAATTAAGAAATGTGGCTTGTCTGCAGCTGCACCGCTAGCTTCTGGCAGCTTCCGTGTAAAAAAACAACGAATAAGACCAAGAAATAAAACAACAGGTACATTTACTAGAAATGATACGAGAGTCCACCTAGAGGTCAAAAACTGAATTACATATAATACTACACAGAGCAGGGAAACACTGCCTGCAGTTACACATATGTTTGTGACTGGTTATATTTCATTTCATTTAACTTTTATTTATCCTCGAGAGACCAATTGAGGGGTGACCCTCATTTACAATGATGTCGAGTAAATAAATTCCAAGGAAAAACAACAATACATACACACTATTCAATGCAAATACATCAAATACACAACAACAGGTGAAGAGAGAGAAAAAACAAAAAAACAAAAAAACAATTGAAACATTTACCTAGTGGTGAAGAGTGGCAGCAATTAAAATGAAATGGGTGAAAGTACAATATAGCCTAATTAAAACAGTTACAGGTAGAGTTTGGCAGATTTAAGATAGTTTGTTTAAATTGATTAAAGGATATGAAGGTATTTAGTTTAATTTGTTGCTGTAAGTTGTTCCAGGAGTCGGGGTCACTGAAGCCAAAAGCTGTCTTTCCCAGCTCAGTTATATTCCCTCCTTTCATGCTGTGCTGAGGAATTTTATGTACAAATGTTTGTGGTGATAAATTGATTAAGGTGGCACACGGCACTTATTATTCACTGCAATGAATTTAACTTTTGTTATATTGTTTTAGTTGTTGTGTGTTTAAACAATTGTTTTACATTCTTTATACTGGAACATTGACCTGTGTTTCTGCAAGTAAAGTTGAATTGAATTATAATTTGAACTCATATGGGAATGGACCATTATAAACTGAAAAGAAAAGCTTTTGGTTTCATTCTTGCCTCTTGTCTGTGTGTCTGTCTGTGTGTCTGTCTGTGTGTCTGTCTGTCGGTCTGTCTGTCTGTCTGCCTATCTGTCTGTCTCTCCCAGTTCTGGCAGCTCTACAACAGTTTAACTCTCTTCAAGATGTTCCAGCTTCCGCAGTGTAAAGAATGGCAGGTTGGTACAACAATATTTGAGGAATTTGACAAAAAGACACATTGTTATTGAAAACTACACAATATTAAAGTAATACTTTAATACGGAACCGGCATTCTATCATTATAAAATCTCTATTATAATATAATGAATGAGGTTTTTCTTCCCTCAGTCTTCCCTTGGCTCAGCTGTCCTGTTAATCCTAACCCTACATTTTTACTAGTGTGATGTCACACATGGGAAAATGTGGGGTTAGACAGTGAGACCATAAAACACTCTTTCTGCCTTTTCTCAGGCTAGGATGAACCGATTTCTAAAAATGTTGCACATTTATACTACATAGGATCTCAGAGTTCAATACACCTTCATATTTCCACCGGTGACGTAGGTATTTAACTAAAAGCCAATGTGGGTGTCGCGGATATCAACCTTGGTCGACCCGGCAAGTTCTGTTTTTCATGATTACTAGACATAGGGAAGAGCAGGAGCCTTTAGTAAAGGTCAGCTATGTGTAACGCAAGCCTCATATGGGACTAGCAAACTACTTACTTTTCTTTTTAGGTAATTTTGAGAGAGAGAGAGAGAGAGAGAGAGAGAGAGAGAGAGAGAGAAGAGAGAGAGAGAGAGAGAGAGAGAGAGAGAGAGAGAGAGAGAGAGAGAGAGAGAGAGAGAGAGAGAGAGAGAGAGAGAGAGAGAGAGAGAGAGAGAGAGAGAGAGAGAGAGAGAGAGAGAGAGAGAGAGAGAGAGAGACCTGCAGTAAAGGTCCATTTGTTTTTTTTTCCGTGTTCTAGGTGTTGATGTGCGGTTGCTCCTACATGGTCCTCTTCATGGGGAACTTCTTCACCACTCTGGGCGTGGTTTACCAGAAATACATCGTCCAAGACAAACCCAAGAAGTTCTGAGAGGGGAGCAGTTAAAGGCCTTATTGTCTCTGCACTGTTTGTGTGTGTGTGTGTGTGTGTGTGTGTGTGTGCACTGTGTGTGTGTGTGTGTGTGTGTGTGTGTCTCTGTGTTATAAGCAGTGTAGACTCAATATTTAAGGTGTAGTCAGTGATTCTGGAGAACGCTTTGTTGTAATGAATCAACTTTTTGGTCAAAATCAGTGATTATCTCCTCATGATCCGCTACCTGTCTGTACTGTGTGTGTGTGTGTGTGTGCGCTGAAAGAATGAAAAATCCAGTGTTAATACAAAGCCTAGGCTCTGTAAAAAGACATGTTGCCATTGCTACAGTGGTCCCCCTTTTGTTTACATACCCATTTACAGAGCCTAGGCTGTAGATTTTGTACTGCACACACACACACACAGTACAGACAGTTAGCAGATCATGAGGAGATATTTTTTTTGGCATTTTTATGCTTTATTGATAGTGTAGAGACAGAGTTGAAATGGGGCAGAGAGGGGAGTGACATGCAGAGAACGACCGCGGGCTGGAATCGAACACTGGTCCGCTGCTGGCCGTGGCCCATGGGGGGGACGCCCTACCAACTGAGCTAAGGGCGTCACTGATTTTGACAAAAAAGTGATTTTGACAACAAGCGTTCTCCAGAATCACTGACTACACCTTTAAAACGGGGACAAAATCGCCAGAACAACCAAAACAATACTCCAGATACCATTTGATTGTGTTTGCTGCTCATTTTTCATTTTATATTTGTGTAAACTAAAGGCTGGTTCAAAAAACATGTTGTTTGTTGTTAAATAGGTCAAGTACATTATAATTTATCACACATTCACTGTCAGGATTTTTCAGTTGGATTTTCTACGGAGGTAGGAGGTGCTACGAGGAACTTTCAGTTTGTGTTAATTCTAGTGCCCCCTTTGGACAAAAGCGGTAGTGTTTTTACTACGCCAGCTGTTATTCCTGGGTGAGCGTATGCCCATGACAAAGGCATTAAGAAAAACTATATAAAAATAGTATTATTTTACCCTGATGGTCTCGTTTTGCTGTTACATGTACATTTATGATCATCAGAGGAGAAATGAGACTGTTTCAGAAATATTTAAAAAGTTCCTCGTAGCACCTTTTAAAACTCGGACAAGGAAACGTTACCGATTAAAGAAAATAATAACATATACCATTATATTTATATAGGGGAAATGTAATGTTTGTTCCTCAGCAGCTGCTTTGTATTTTAGCCTCATCCAAAAAGTGCTTTTAATGAAACACTCCTTCAAACAAAACTGTGTGTGTTTGTTCTCAATACATTTTCTTATGCACAGAGGAAAGTTATTTGTTGTTTTTATGAATATGCCATCGGTGTGTGAATGGGTGAATGAGTGAATGGGTGAATGTGGTAAGAAATGTTAAAATCGGAAAAAAAGAGCCATATAAGTCAAGTCCATTTATCAATATGATATGAAAAAAAATCAAATTGCAATACAAATATGCATAGTAGAATTTGCTTCTCTTCTTTTCCCTACCCCAAAAATCATCTTACTATCCCCCTTATATCTCTCTCTCTCTCTCTCTCTCTCTCTGTCTCTCTCTCTCTCTCTGTCTCTCTCTCTCTCTCTCTCTCTCTCTCTCTCTCTTCTCTCTCTCTTTCTCTTCTCTCTCTCTCTCTCTCTCTCTCTCTCTCTCTCTCTCTCTCTGTCTCTCTCTCTCTCTCTCTCTCTCTCTCTTCTCTTTCTCTCTCTCTCTGTCCCCTCCTCTCTCTCTCTCTCTCTCTCTCTCTGTCCTCTCTCTCTCCCCTCTCCTCTCTCTGCTCTCTCTCTCTCTCTCTCTCTCTCTCTCTCTCTCTCTCAATACACTCCACTCTAAACACTCCTTTAAACAAAACTGTGTCCGTCTCACTACATCTCCAACACCCCAAAAGGAAAAGTACGCAATATTTTATTTAAAAAAAAAAACAATCAAAATGTAATACTATCAAATTAAAAAAAAAATTAAATCATCTGTGATGTCACAGAAAGAGAACTGTAGGGTTAGACAGTGAGACCATAAAACACTCTTTCTGCATTTTCTCAGGCTAGGATGATCCGATTTCTTTTTTTTTTTTCACATTTATATTACATA
>CM049407.1:3370000-3390000 GCA_026929865.2 Hyperoplus lanceolatus
AACGATTTTGAATTGTGTGTGTGTGTGTGTGTGTGTGTGTGTGTGTGTGTGTGTGTGTGTGTGTGTGTGTAAAAAAAGTACAAAATCGTAATTTTTCAAGCAAGTGTGGTAAACAGTCAACCGTTCTAGTTTTGAATTGCAACACACACTCACACACACACACACACACACACACACACCTACAAACACACACACACACACACACCTACAAACACAGGCACACACACTACAAACACACAAATACACTCCCTCCTTTACCCCCTTCCCCCTCCTACACACACACACACACACACACACACACACACACACACACACACCTACAAACACACACACACACTCCTACAAACACACACACACACTCCTACAAACACACACACACACACACTCCTACAAACACACGCACAATCCCTCCTATACCCCCCCCCCCCCCCACACACCCCTCCACCACACACACACACACACACCCCTAGTCCTACCAGACATTGTGTTGACTGCTGGAGTACTAACACTCAAGCACAGTACAGGATTAAACCCGGTGGCTTCGCTGGTCTCTCTCTCCGGGACAACACTCACTCCGTACAGGCCCGAACCTTAAAGCTATTTCTCCCCCGTAAATCCATGTTTTTCCCCCTTGCTCCAGCCGTGTCTTAATTGAGCTAATTCCATATAAGCCCCATCCTGCCTCTCCCTCCTAGTGGGACGGAGTAAAGCTGTCTGTTTTGGGATTAGGGGAGAGAGAGACCTCTGTCCCCCTTTTTGTTTTGTTTTTAAGATCATTTTTTGGCATTTTCAAGCTTTATTAGACTGTACAGAGTTGAAATGGGGAGACAGAGAGAGACAGAGAGAGAGAGAGGGGGGGATGACCTGCAGTAAACGTCCACGGGTCGGATTTGAACCCACGACCACTGCAACGAAGGCCGGAGCCAATATGGTACACGCTCTATCCACTACTCCACCGGAGCACCCCCCGTCCCCCCCCCATTTTAAAAGCATTCTCCTCACACGATCCGCTGCCGCTACCTGTCTCTATTGTGTTTGCGCTGAATGCTTTGTTTATACACCTGTTTACAGAGCCTAGGTTGTGTATTAAAGGTGCAGTCAGTGATTGTGGAGAACGCTTGTTGTCAAATAGTCTTTTTTTTGTCAAAATCAGTGAATATCTCCTCACACGATCCGCTACCTGTCTGTACTGTGTGTGCAGCTGTGTTAATGCACAGCCTAGGCTCTGTAAACGGGCATGTTGCTGGCTACAATGGGCCCCCTTTGTTAACATGCCAGTTTACAGAGCCTAGGCTGTGTATTAACTACAGATTGTATCACAGTATGGACAAGTAGTGGATCTTATGGTGATAGGCTATTCACTGATTTTGACAGAAAAGTGATTTTGACAACAAGCGTTCTCCAGAATCACTGACTCCCCCTTTAAAAACAGCTTTTTCTCAACCACATGGGTTCATGTCAAAATGGAGCCCCTCCCCTAATGGGCTTGAAGGGCACTTACTCCAATACAATTTGTGGCTAAAAGCATTTGTCCCGAATGGTAAATAAAGCCTTCCCAGAGCATATGAAGAGAAAATATATATACACACACACACACACACATACACACCATCCTACACACACACACACACACACCCTCCTACACACACACACATACACACCCTCCTACACACACACACACCATCCTACACACACACACACACACACACCCCACACACACCCTCCTACACATACACACACACACACACACACACCCTCCTACACACACACACACACACACACACACACACACACACACACACCCTCCTACACACACACACACACACACACACACACACACACACACACACACACACACACACACACACACACACACCAGTTTGTATCTTTGTTGGAGCGTTGTACATGAAATCCGCCTATCGATTTTTTCCAGAGCTTTGTTCATCAGCTTGATGGGCATGTTCTGTTAGCTGAATTGAAAGTAGTCCTGAGTCGTGCGTTTGTAGCAGTAAATCAAAGGGTGGGAGTGGCAAGGCTTTTTATGGTTGACATTTAACAGAGCTGAACGTACACGAATGTGCTTTTATTAATATTTTTAACCAAAGAATGCTTTATATTTGGGTGTATTTTCAAGGCGCTTAGGGGTCCGTAAAATGTTTTTTTTTGGGGGGGTAAAATATCCACTGCAATTTAACATGCATCCACTTTTAACCCATTAATGGCTGGCAACTGTATCTGTATTAGATTTAAAGCTATAGTGTGTAGCTTCTGTCGCCCCCCATGAGGAATTCTGAGTGATTACAACAACACTGTCGGTGCATCGCCATCTACATGAGGTAAAGCCTTCAGTGATGGCGCATGGATTTTAAACCTTCTGCTGTACGTCCAGGTTTTTTTCTTAGCAGTAGAATCATTTATTGAGCTCCTGCACCAGTGTCGGGGGGGGGGGGGGGCAGTTTGTAATCGCTGCCATACTGAGAAATACAGAGAGAGTTTTGTGGAGCTGATACGCTTAATCAACTTTGTTTCAACTCATTTGGCGATGGCTTGAATGTAACCAACATTCATTCATATGAAAAAGTTACGCACTAAAGCTATAAAATGGCTTCATTAACATGTGTTGTCTGTAGCTTAAGCCTGTTATGTATTTTTCCTCTAAGCCATAGCGTTCTATTGTCGTCCCAAAACTATTTAAAAGCACGTCAATGGCCCACACATTACACTGGTTGACATGTTCATTTATCATCATTTACACACACACACACACACACACACACACACACACACACACACACACACACACACACACACACACACACACACACACACACACACACACACACACACACACACACTGAAGTCTATTTTGACTCAGTCCCACATACTCTGTCCTGCTGCCCCAAATACTCACTAGAGCAGCACATGTGTATTCCTCCGCCGCCAAAAATAGTCCCACACAAAAAAACACTATTTTAACTCAAATTTAATAACAACTACAGCTAGCAAGCCAGTTTAGGACATTACTGAACCATTTTGTATAGTATATCTTTGTTATTTACACATACTTTTGGAAGAAATTAACACTTTAAGATCGGGGAAGGGAGGTCGCAAAGTTTAAAGAGATGTTGTTTTTTTATTGGGTTTTTTAAGAGAAATGGGAGCTGCCATTGTGATATAAAAGTAGCATTTGCTCCTAATGCTAGTGTTACTAGCCTCAGGGTGACAGTTTAACAGATAAATTAATTTGATTTGTTATGTCAGATTGCGCCTGCTACCTCAGGCACTGATGGTGAGATGGGGCTGGCGTAGATTTACATTGTAATAGTGTTTGGTGACATCATTTAAAGGTGGAGTCCGCGATTTTGGAGAACGCCTGTTGTCAAAATCACTTTTTGTAAAAAAAAAAATCAACGCTGAAAACAATCCAGTGCTTATACACAGCCTAGGCTCTGTAAACTGGTATATAAGTAAACAAAGAGGGCCATTGTAGCTATAGCAACAGGTCTGTTTAAGGATCCCATGCACACTGTTTTGTGGAGAAGCGTCTTGCCCTAATGGACGACCACCGGGGTTTTTAGAGCCAACAGAGATATTGTGGTTTACCATTTTGTGCAATGGAAACTGCAAGGCACTTTCACAGCTATGGTCTGATTGGTCCAAACCAGAGTATGAATGCTGAGTTAACATCCGACCAACCAATCCTGTATAGGTAGTTTTCCCCTTTTTTTCTAGCCTCAAAACTGAAAAACCTAGTGAAGAAAGTTGCCATGAAAATTTGAGTTTCTCCGTTGTATTTATTTATTTTTAAACAGTGATGTTGTTTACTTGATGGATCCACCTCTGCACGCGCTCTGTAAAAAATGGTTGTTTTGGTTTACACCACAGTAGCTATTGCTGAGTTCACATCCGCCCAACCAAAACCGCTATACGACAACATTTAAAGAGACTAAACCTGCGTTCCAATACCCATACTTCCCTACTATTTAATATTCCAGAAAAAGATTTAGGATGTCCCAATATATGCACGCCAATTGTAGTATGCTGAAAATACATAAATGCCCCACTAACTCCAATAGCATTCTGGAGTATTCCTCTTTATTCTTGACATTTCTCGACATAATAAAAAAAAAACTTCTTTATCTGATTTTTTTTCTTCTCTCCTGTCTGTGGCCCTAAAACTCTTCTGTACTTTAGTATGTAGTGTAGTAAAAAGAAGAAGTATGTGATCTGGAACGCAGGGTAAATGTTGCACTTGGTAAAACGCCACTAGAAACAACTCGGTTCCTTTTCCCAGGTTATTCTGGTCAGTTCTGTGTGGGATAAAATGGATTTGTTCTCGTCTAAGAAAGTCTTAATTATGCTTTTAAGTTTCCTTTTGATAGAGTTAAAGCTATAGTGTGGAACTTTTTCATATAAATGGAAGTCCGGTAACATTCAAGCCATCGCCAAAATGAGTTGACACAAAGTTGATGATTAAGCCTATCAACTCCCTACAAAACTCTCTCTGTATTTCTCAGTATGGCACCGTTCACAAGCTGGTGCACAAATGAATGGCTGGAAGAGTTGATAGTTAGCCACATGGACGGTTTTTCATATAGACATTATAAGTAATTCATTAGCCAGCGTCTGTGGTGAAGTGTGTAGGGCGGTCGTCCACTGGGTTACAGGGTCGCTGGTTGGATCCCCTGTCTCCCCGCCACATGTCCAAGTGTCCCTGGGCAAAGAGACACTGAACCCTAAATTGCTCCCGATAGTTAGCTTGCACCCTGCGTGGTAGCTGCTGCTGCTATCGGTGTATGAATGTGTGTGTGAATGTGAACAAAACAATGTAAAGCGATTTGAGTCTGTGAAAAACCAGGAAAAAGCGCCACATAAGTGGAGTACATTTACCCTTAGTTGATTGACAGAAAATGTATCTACTTTCTGATTTTTTTCAACATATACAGTATGTGTTACCATCTATCTATCTATCTATCTATCTATCTGTCTGTCTGTCTGTCTGTCTGTCTGTCCGTCCGTCCGTCCGTCCGTCCGTCCGTCTGTCTATCTATCTATCTATCTATCTATCTATCTATCTATCTATCTATCTATCTATCTATCTATCTATCTATCTATCTATCTATCTATCTATCTATCTATCACAGCTGGTCAAAAGGCGCTCTTTACATTTGAGTATTTGATTAATTTTTGATGATTGAACGTCATATTTGGGTTATTGTACAAACCGGCGTAGTGATATTTAACATGATTGTTTTGAGAATCAAGTCAGCTTATTATTCATTGGGATTTTTATAGATTTGTTGATAGTTGGTCAAATAAGACAAGCAAGTTGAATATGGAAGCTTGGGCTTTTTATAATGGAACGTTTGTTTTAGTGTTTTAGTTAAACATGTGAGACAGAAGCAGTTCCTCTATGAAATCCATCCACTACTGCACTTAACCTCACTCTGAATCACTGCAGCACTGTGAAGTTAACTAAGCTGAATGAGAGAGAGCAATGCAACATGTATGCAAACTATAATGTAAGAAATGTAACTAACTGTATCGTGCCATTTAAAATGATTGTTCTGAGAGGTTTGTATAGATGTATTGATTGACTCTACAAATTAAATTTTGAATTATTACTCAAACTGCCAATCTTATAATTGAGATATTCAAATTAGTCTTTGGGCCAAAAGGTCAGACTCCTTTAAAATAAAATGGTAAATGGACTTGACTTATTTAGCGCCTTCTAGCCGATTTTCTCAGCCCCAAAGCGCTTTACATATCTTACCACATTCACCCATTCATACACACACTCATACACCGATGGTAGAAGCTGCCATGCAAGGCGCTCTCTGAACCATCGGGAGCAATTTGGGGTTCAGTGTCTTGCTCAGGGACACTTCGACATGTGGCAGGTAGGCTGGGATTCGAATGTCCGACCCTGCACTCCAGAGGCGATCTCCCTACCCACTTCGCCACTGCCGCCCTCTTTATTTCACTATGAAAATGAACCTATACATCTATAACTATGCCTAAGCCTGCTATCGCTGCAACTCGAAAACATCACAATTTTTACATAACATTACATTTTATTTATCTGACGCTTTTATCCAAAGCGACTTCCATTAAAGGAATACTTCACCCATACGGAACCGGCGTTCTATCATTATACAATCACTATTATAATATAATGAATGTGGTTTTTCTTCCCTCAGTCTTCCCTTAGTCTTCCCCTGGCCCAGCTGTCCTGTTAATCCTAACCCTTACTGTGATGTCACAAGAAGGAAACTGTAGGGTTAGACAGTGAGACCATAAAACACTCTTTCTGCCTTTTCTCAGGCTAGGATGATCCGATTAATTTTTTTTTTGCACATTTATACTAAATAGGATCTCCGAGTTCAATACACCTTCATATTCCCACCGGTGAAGTAGGCCTTTAAGTGTATTATTCAACCATGAAGGTACAAACTCAGAACAACAAGAATCACGTCAGTACAATAGCTTCAAATAAACCAAACTAAGTGCTACATGGAGATGTATCAAGCGCAATTTTTATTTTATTTTCTATCAGTCTCCTCTGTCTGTGGTTGCGTTCCGAATCGCATACTCTTTATTTTTTCTATTCTACATACTACATCCGACGATAAAAATAATCTAGTTAGGCATACTATTGGGACATACTTTTATTCTCTTATTTCATCATAACATTGCGCCTTGATCTTGCCTCTTGCTTTTATATCCGTCGCATCCCCGTTTGTTATCATATGGAGGCTTCGTCGATGTGACATCAGTTCAGGTGCGCACTGGATTGTGGGTCAGAATCGCCCAAATAGGATGCCGTTTTCAACACTAACAATCTTGGCCGGATGAAGTAGAACATCCGGGTACTTCTAACCATCCTAAATCTGGCCACAAGAATCGGGACATCCTAAATCTTTTTTCTACCATACTATATAGTAGAAAGTATGCGATTCGGAACGCAACCTGTGTGTTGCGTACCAAGGCTCAATGGGTTATCTTTGAGACCGACACAATCATTTAGTAAATCTTTGCTCAAAAGATAACGCGATTTTGTTGTAATATTGTTAGCGACAATTCTGTTCTCCCAAAATATTAGTAAGGACATGCATCTACCATCCATATGCACATAAACACGCACACACGCCAGACGCACGCACGCACACACACACACACACACACGCACACACACACACACACACACACACACACACACACACACACACACACACACACACACACACACACACACACACACACACACACACACACATCCTCTTCCTTCATATATGATTTAAAAATGTGCTGTAGTAGTAGAATATCCCCATTTAGTCCTAAGACATCCCCGTAAGCTATAGTCTCTCTCTCTCTCTCTCTCTCTCTCTGTCTCTCTCTCTGTCTCTCTCTCTGTCTCTCGCTCTGTCTCTCTCTCTGCCACCATGTTTCAGGAAGTGTGCAGCTGTTGCCAGCAGTTGTTCATGTAGGATTAACATAGTTGCCTGAGTGATAGCCGAGTCATGACAGCCATATAATGTAATGTGTCCCGCTCATTGTTCTCATTAAAGAGAGTGCAACGTTTGATCCCCACTGGTGTTATTAAGTTGCCTTAGCACTGATAGCATCTACAGCTCTGGAACAAAAATTAAGAGACCACTCCAAGTATTCAGTGTCTCTCGTTTTTTCTATTTATAGGCATCTGTTTTGTCCAAATCAGTGATTATCTCCTCATGATCCGCTACCTGTCTGTACTGTGTGTGTGCTGAACGTGTTGATACACAGCCTATGCTCTGTAAACTGGTATGTAAACAAATGGGGCCCACCTTACCTAGCAACAAGCCAATTGCTTTTGGTTGGTGCCACTAAAGTATCAAATTTCAATACCCAGCCCTACATGTGTGGTCTTGTATCTTCTTTTTCATATGATGCATTGTTTGCCTGGTCCCACCAGACCATCGTACTTCATTTAGCCTGGTCCCACCAGACCATCGTACTTCATTTAGCCTGGTCCTACCAGACCATCGTACTTCATTTAGCCTGGTCCTACCAGACCATCGTACTTCATTTAGCCTGGTCCCACCAGACCATCGTACTTCATTTAGCCTAGTCCTACCAGACCATCGTACTTCATTTAGCCTGGTCCTACCAGACCATCGTACTTCATTTAGCCTGGTCCCACCAGACCATCGTACTTCATTTAGCCTGGTCCTACCAGACCATCGTAATTCATTTAGCCTGGTCCCACCAGACCATCGTACTTCATTTAGCCTGGTCCTACCAGACCATCGTACTTCATTTCATTTGTACAGAAGGTCTGGAATCGCTCAATTGACAAACGTTAACTCACTTGAAGGCAGTTGTCTGTCTGTTGAAGTTTAAAACTATTGGATCTGCCCAGTGCCACTCTGGATTAGCCAACCAATCGCATAACGTTTGGTCGTGATGTTATGTCATGCGCCGGCTTCTGAGCCACTCCCTCTGTTCGCTGATTGGACCCGTAAAAATCAGGCTGGAGAAAAACCTAAGAATATACCGCAGCCCCAGACTGACTACTGAGGGGGAAATGAAAATTGAGCAGAAGTATGTAGGCGGGCGGTGCCAGGCTAATGCATTGTTGGAGGGAGGGGAGATTTAAGAATTTCATTGCCTACAACCACTGCTCCTGTATTTGTATTTGTAGTTGGCCTATATGACTAAGAACAAAACCTGAAACAAAGCAGTCATTGATTTCTCAGACATTTTTTTGTAGATTAACCACTTAAATCTGATAACCCCTGTCTGCAAAGGCCAAAAAACGTCCCAAAAAATTTATTCTAGCGGCATTTTCTTCACTCTTAAAAGCCCATTTATTCTTTATTTTGTTGATTCAGTCTTAGTTTAAAGCCTCTGCGAGCGCCAACGATACCAGACATGTTTTATAAAAATCAAAGGGCCTCCTCTGTTTAGCTGTATAGGGAGCCGAGTTGACATCAAGCCTTAAGCCTCCAAACTGAAGGCTTTTCCACAATGTCTGTAGTTGAAAAGTTGGAGTGAGATTTTATTTTATATCCAACAGCTGCCTTGCCTCTGTAGTCTGATCCCCAGCCTTTTGGGAGGGAATTTCTTTCTACCAGTATTGACTTTTTTTTTTCTCTCTCGTGCAAAAAAAATCACTGTGTGTGTGTGTGTGTGTGTGTGTGTGTGTGTGTGTGTGTGTGTGTGTGTGTGTGTGTGTGTGTGTGTGTGTGTGTGTGTGTGTGTGTGTGTGTGTGTGTGTGTGTGTGTGTGTGTGTGTGTGTGTGTGTGTGTGTGTGTGTGTTATTCAAAGGGCCCCTATCATTCAACATAGTGGATAAAAAAAAAATCTATATAGTGTACTATCTAGCCCAGGAGAAGATAGACAGTGATTTAAGGGAGTTTGGGAGACAGGTTGTTGAAGCAATCTCAATCAAGCACAGGAGTTACTCATGCACTTACTCATTCAGGGGATAAGATAGGAACACCATGTGCTTTCACTGGCCAAAGAAACTAGTCTAGCATCTGACCCTGCGTTCCAAATCACATACTTTTTCTTTTTTTACTACACTACATACTAAAGTACAGAAGAGTTTTAGGGTCACAGGAGAGAGAGAGAGAGAAAAAAAAATCAGATAAGGAAGTTTTTTTTTCACTATGTCGAGAAAAGTCATAAAGAATAAAGACAAATACTCCAAAATCAAAATGCTATTGGAGTTAGTGGGGGCATCTAGGTATTTTCA
Organism: Hyperoplus lanceolatus; assembly: GCA_026929865.2. Taxonomy (NCBI): domain Eukaryota; kingdom Metazoa; phylum Chordata; class Actinopteri; order Uranoscopiformes; family Ammodytidae; genus Hyperoplus; species Hyperoplus lanceolatus. Next base: position 3,379,738 of record CM049407.1, read on the forward strand.
GCATACTACAATTGACCTGCATGTATTGGGACATCCTTAAAATAAAAAATTGGCATACTAAATAGTAGGGAAGTATGGGGATTGGAACACAGGGTATTTTTTTTTAATGCTGAAAGTTGAACTTGAAAGTGCCGCAGGGATCCGAAATCGCATTTTTATTTTATGGCTGTGCTGAGTGAGTACTGTTGCTTAAAAGGGCTGTTCTGTTTGAATCCTAAATATTGGATTTGGCTGCAGTCTTAACACTACATCGATTATTCCTACAGTATTTTAAAAGCAGTGGTGATGGATGTACAGGGTTGTTTTTTTGCCTAGTTTGATAGTCCATTTCGGTCTACTTAGCCGTTGCAACAACAATTTTAATTCTAAAGCTATAGTGCGTGACTTGTAATACAGAGTTCTTCTAGGGTAAGAAAGTCTAAATTCTGCTTTTCAGTTTCCTTTTGATAGAGTAAAAGCTATAGTGTGTAACTTTTTCATAAAAATTAATGATGTCTTTTACGTTCAAGCCATCGCCAAATGAGTTGACACAAAGTTGATGAAGCCTATTATCAGCTCCACAAAACTCTCTCTGTATTTCTCAGTATGGCAAACTGGTTTACAAACTGGTGTCCCCCCGACAGTGGTGCAGGAGCTCAGAAAAAAAATCCCAAGAAGAGCCCAAGAAATGTTTCAGTTGTTGATTCTACTGCTAAGAAAAAACCTTGACGTATACAGCAGAAGGTATAAAAATCCATGTGCCATCACTGAAGGCTTTACCTCATGTAGATGGCGATGCATTGACAGTGTTGTTGTTCATTACTCAGAATTCCTCATGGGGGGTAAGTGTGACAGAAGTTACGCACTATAGCTTTAAACTGTCCCTTAAACTTGATGGTGAGGGTGATGGATAAAGCAGTCCCACTCCCACACTGTTTGCATGTCCACACAGACTGCACACTGGATTTAACCAGATGTCGAATTTCCGACGACAGGAGGGAATTTGAGTCCCAAAGCATTAGGTAGGCGCCAGGTAGAGATGGAAAAAATACTCACATCTTTTATAGCAAAACCATGATGTCAAGATACTTTTAGTGCAAGTAAAAGGTGCTACGAGGAACTTTTGAATATTTCTGAAACAGTCAAAACCATCAGCCATATAGGTTTTTTTTTATGCCTTTGTCATGGGTACCCTCACCTGAGGAACAACAGCTGGCGTAGTAAAAACACTACCGCTTTTGTCCAAAATTATAATTTATTACACTATTTGGATTACTAGTTCTGATGCAGTCAGTAAACAGTATTTTTATGATAAACCGTAGCTAACTGCTGTAGGGATAACTTTACCCATTTAGTAAGTAGGTGGTTAAATGTTATGTATCAAAATGCATTGCATCATATGTTAGAATAATTTGTGTATGCACTTAAAGCATGCAACTGATTTATTACCAGTGTGATATGCATACTAACTCATAGTCACCTCAATCCTCTTTATCAGACAGCTCTTAATGCGAGACAGTGTCGTTTGTAATGTGACGTAGTGCTTTTGCTATTTCTCATTGAATGTCCATCGGACCACTTGTTTCAAACATACTTTTTGCTCCCAGACTTATGTGTCACCACTGTACTAAGTCATGACGTAAAATATGTCAACACTTTGCAATTTGTTAACATGGTATGTGTTAATACGAAATGCTATCTTTGTACCCAGACCACCACGGGTTACTTTTAGTGAGTAACTTTTAAAGCCCTAAAATAACATTTATAGACATTTACGTAACAGAATGGAGTGAAATAAATGTAAACAAACACCTTTGGAATGTATAGCTAGCTTTAAAATGCCCTTTTAAACCTGCAGTGTGTAATATGACATCATCAAGAAAGTTCTACAAAGTTCTAGAATGCAACGCTCCCTGGGTAACCCCAACCCTTTAGAATAATAACAGAAGCTACAGTGGCCTTCAAGGACAAGAACAATTCTAAATTTTAAACAATGCACCTGATGATATTCCAACTATGACACTTTCAAGATGGCGGCACTAGGCCTTGGTCCAAAATATGCAGAAATATGGACATATATGAGACCCTTTCTAAGGGGGAAAAAAATATATAAAAAAAAAAAATCAGCTGTTATGCACACAATTAAATGTACTTATGGATATTATAATTATTTTCTACAAAATCTGCTAGGAAATAAAACACAAAATTCAACACACTGCACCTTTAAGCAATCAAAAACATGTAAGACCTTTGTAAGGGAAGTTCAATACTTTACCACTAAAATGCAATTCTTTGAAAGCCTTTTTTTGAGAATATTAAAATCTTTTTTAATGCTTTTAAGACTGGCTGTAGGAACCCTGGATAAGTCTTCTCAAAGAAAGTGTTAATATACAGCTCTGAAACAAAAGACCAATCTCATAACTTATTGAAAATTCTCTAAATGATTAATATTTTTGGTGGGAATTTGTTAGAAATGTTGTTACTAGTTTATATTAGAAAACCAAAATGTTCATTCTACTCAAACATATGCCTCTAAATAGTAAAACAAGAGACACTAAATATTTGGAGTGGTCTCTTCATTTTTTCCAGAGCTGTATACTGGTGAGGTTTTGTGTCTGCCCCTATGGCACTGATGGGATTCCTGCCAACATTTGGATTTGGGCCCAAGAGAGGCAGATGGGCCGTCTAAATATGAAGGGTTACGTGTACAGATGGCCAATCTCGCCTGTGCACGGTTTAAGAAGCACATGACAAAAATCTGCCAAAAAACCTGAAATACTAAAATACTACCAACAAATTTCTTATTTCAAGACAAAGAAAAAAAACAGCACTATAATATTTCATTTTCATTTCATTTAACTTTTATTTATCCTCGAGAGACCAGTTGAGGGGTGACCCTCATTTACAATGACGTCGAGTCAAAACAAATTCAAAACAACAATACATACACAATATTCAATGCAAATACATCAAATACACAACAAGTGAAGAGAAGAGAAGAAAAAACAAAAAAAAAACAAAAAAACAATTGAAGCATTTACAAAGTGGTGAAGAGTGGCAGCAATTAAAAGGAATAAAGTACAATATAGCCTAATTAAAACAGTTACAAGTAGAGTTTGGCAGATCCAAGATAGTCTGTTTAAATTGGCCAAAGGATATGAATGTATTTAGTTTAATTTGTTGCTGTAAGTATGCCATACAAACATCAATCCCTATATATACAGCTCTGGAAAAAATTAAGAGACCAGTCTGGATTTTTCTTCAATCTTCATCTCTACATTACTTAATGGAAATGCTCTAAATGACAATATATTTTGGGGGAATTTGGTAGAAATGTTGTCAGTAGTTTCAATTATAAAACCAAAATGTTCATTCTACTCAAACATATGCCTCTAAATAGTAAAACGAGAGACACTGAACATTTGGAGTGGTCTCTTGATTTTTTCCAGAGCTGTGTTATGCATGGATGGGTTGGTCTCACATATGCAATGCTCACTTAGTAGCTATTAACAAAGCTATTGTTAACAGTTTATCAATGTAAGTTCATTTCTGTGAGTTTATAATACATTTTCTGTTCGTTTGCTGTTTACATGTAATCTATGATCATCAGAGGAAACATTTGACTGTTTCAGAAATATTCTAAAGTTCCTTGTAGCACCTTTTAATAACACATTTTAAGTTAAAAAAAAAAAAAAAAAACGATTAAACATTCTTAAAATTTTAGCATGGAGATTCCTGGGGGGGTTAGCCTGCTTTTTACTTCCTTCCTTAGGCCCACCCCCCCCCCCCCCACCCCCCCCCCCCCCCCCCCCCACCCCCCCAGACCCCCCCCACCCCCTCCCCCCCCCACAGTTACCCACCCCCCCCCTTGAAACCCCCACTTCTAATACCACCCTTATATCTCACTTGTATCCGCTTTGGGTCTGCAAACAGAGACACACACACACACACACACACACACACACACACACACACACACACACACACACACACACACACACACACACACACACAGAGCTTAGCCAGCAGCTGCACACACCTGACGCCCAATCCATCCCACAAGTCACATTCTAGTGTCGGGGGGCAACAAGCAAGCGGGCAAAATCTCATGTTACGGAGAAACCTAATACTTCAATGGTCTCTGCCTCCTTCCCGCCTTTTTCTAAGCCACACACACACACACATGCAGACACACACACACACACAGTGGCAGACGCAGGCAGACACACACAGGCAGAAACACACACGCAGACACAGGCAGACACACACAGGCCGACAAACACACACAGGCAGGCACAAACAAATATACACACACACACGCCGGCACAAACACACACACACACACGCAGACACACACACACACACAGGCAGACGCACACACAGGCAGGCAGACACACACACACAGGCAGGCAGACACACAGGCAGACACACACACACAGGCAGGCAGACACACACACACACACACACACACACACACACACACACACACACACACACACACACACACAGGCAGATGCAAACACACACACGCACGCAGACACACAGGCAGACACACAGGCAGACACACACACACAGGCAGGCAGACACACACACACACACACACACAAACAGGCAGGCAGACACACAGGCATACACGCACACACACAGAAACACACACACACACAGGCAGACATGCACACAGAGGCAGACACACACACACACACACACAAACACACACACACACCTCTCTCATGCCCTCCTCACTCAATCCCTTACCCTGGGAATATTTACTTTGCTGTGGTTGGCAGCAGTTCAGAAGTAAAATAGTCGCATGCAAATAAAGGCTTTAATTAACTTAATATATGTGTGATATATCCCCGCCATTAGCCTGTTTACGCTTAAACACTTTTTTTTTGGGCTATTTTGCTTCCATAACATGTCTTCTTTCATGCTAGTATGAATAATAGGTCTTACATTTGGTTTTATTTGACTAAACCGTGTATGTTTTGTATTTTAGAAACATGCAGAAAATGCATTTTTTTTAAGATCTGGACATTGTATTTTTTAAGATTTTTTTTTTTTTTTTGGGCATTTTTATGCTTTATTGATAGTGTAGAGACAGAGTTGAAATGGGGCAGAGAGGGGAGTGACATGCAGAGAACGACCGCGGGCTGGAATCGAACCCGGGTCCGCTGCTGGCCGAGGCCCTTGGGGGGGACGCCCTACCAACTGAGCTAAGGGCGTCCCCGGGACATTATACTTTTTGATTGGTATGATGAAATAAGGCCGTATCCAAAATCTGTTCAGTAAGAATCTTTGTGACAGTTGTCAAGAACCTTTGAGTATAATTTAAGTTAAAGGCTGTTTTCAAAAAGTCCTACTAACGTCCTACTCATACTAAAAGCCCTACTAACGTCCTATTCATACTTAAAGCCCTACTAACATCCTACTCATACTTAAAGCCCTACTAACGTCCTACTCATACTTAAAGCCCTACTAATGTCCTACTCATACTAAAAGCCCTACTAACGTCCTACTCATACTTAAAGCCCTACTAATGTCCTACTCATACTAAAAGCCCTACTAACGTCCTACTCATACTTAAAGCCCTACTAATGTCCTACTCATACTAAAAGCCCTACTAACGTCCTACTCATACTTAAAGCCCTACTAATGTCCTACTCATACTAAAAGCCCTACTAACGTCCTACTCATACTCATTTTGACGTCAATTTGAGTATGTTGTGGTTATTTATGCAAGTTTGTGTAGGCGAGAAATGCCCGGATGAGTAGGGGAAGGTGGGGTGATTTGTGCAACTTTTTACTCAAAGTGATTTTAAAGTCAGGCCTTGACAGTTATGTCTCCAACTCAAATATGTACATATATTTCAGGATGTTGTGCATCCCTGGCAATAAAAACTTTGGATCTGGAATAAACTGTTTAAGAAATATAGCTTTCGGAAAAAAAGTTGTCTTGTCGCACAAATCACCCCACGTAGTGGGGTGATTTGTGCGTCATTGTGTCACAATGACAAAGTCACCATCATCATCTTTCTGGCCATCTGAACTCTCATCAGTGGTGTCGTTAAGTGGAATTGAGATGTCACCCTCTTCTGAGCTACTGTAGACAATCACTTTCTTTTGGTGACCAGCGTATACAGCCATGCCACTGGCACAACTCTCAGAAATGTACTTTGCACTAGTTGCTCCGTGCTTGTGGAACCAACTGCCACCTGACAAATGTGATTCCCCCTACATTTCTGCCTTTAAATCAAGGCTCAAAACCCATATGTACACCCTGGTGTTTCCTCCCCATTAACCTCTGCACTACTTACTTACCTCTGCACTACTATCTGTGTTTATGTGGATGTATGGGCTTTACGTCTTTTATTTTGGTTATTGTTATTTTACCTTCATTGTTTACCTACTGAATGCACTATGGACAGCACTTTGGACAGTGCAAACTGTCATAAATGTGCTTTTATAAATACATTTTACTTACTTACTTACTTATAACTCACCCAGGCCCTTGCGCACAAATCACCCCATCCCCAGAATTTTGGATAATAGGCATGATGCAGCAATTTAGGGTTGACATTGTGCTAACTATATAGACTCAAAGTATAGCATACCAAAGCACTAAAACATGTGTCAAATGTTTTCAAACGTGTCTATAATTGTTCAGACACAATAATCAAAAAACCTTGATCATGGAAATTTTACTTTGAAAGGCAAAACACAGTTTTTTGAGCTTAAATGTGCTTATATCTTATTCCTTGTGTCTCCCTTCTTTACAGGATGAGTCAAATGGATGGCTCTTCTTAAATATGTGGTCACATTTCCAATTTCTTCCACGGTTTTCTAGAAACAAGGGGTTTTGCAACTTCCAAAATGCACAAATCACCCCACCTTCCCCTACTTACTTCCGGGAAGATTTTGAGTATGGATCGACAGGATACTTTTCCTACTCAACCTGCCCCACAATGCATTGCGTCTTTTCAAACGACACAGAAGTTTTTTTTTAAACATTCTTTATTGCTTCTGTATACTTCAGTGTAAACGGTCTGACGAACCTCGCATACACAATGGATCGGTTAAGTAGACAGTATGTAGTATGTACATGTTGAGTATGCAGGAGGGAGGACGTTAGTAGGGCTTTTCCAAACACAGCCAGAGTCATTGCCTCAGTGGTTTAAGGTTTGGCAGTTAAAGTAAGTTGGCACCAGATCACACACCACCCACGCAGCAAGCCCATCCTTGAACAGCGGTATCATAGCAACGGAAACCTGGTGCTGCCAAACTGTCCTAAACCCAAGCAAGGACAAGAAGCACTAGTGCCAACCAAAAAAACTATTTGATTTTATTTGATGGTGAGAAGACTGTGTGTGTGTGTGTGTGTGTGTGTGGGGGGGGGGGGGGGGGGGGAGTGTGTGTGTGTGGGGGGGGGGTGTGTGTGTGTGTGTGTGTGTGTGTGTCTCTTAACTGATTAGTGTGTTGGGGGGGGCTTCGTGTGGTTAGTTGATGGTGAGAAGACTGTGTGTGTGTGTGTGTGTGTGTGTGTGTGTGTGTGTGTGTGTGTGTGTGTGTGTGTGTGTGTGTGTGTGTGTGTGTGTGTGTGTGTGTGTGTGTGTGTGTGTGTGTGTGTTGATTTTAGGGCAGAACATTTTTGGCTCCAACTAGCGATGTGGACATTTTCCCACTGGGCTACAAACTCATGGCACAATGTCATGACCCAAAGGGCACAACTTATAGAACTAAAAACTAATATTCTAGATATTGCGATGATATAAAGTTATGGAAGCAAAATAGCCAAACATTTACCAATACTTGAAAAAATCGAAATGTTTTTGCAAGTTTGTCTATTCATCATTCTTGAAGACCCACTTCACCGATGGGAATATGAAGGTGTATTGAACTCTGAGATCCTATGTAGTATAAATGTGCAAAACATTTTAGAAATCGGTTCATCCTAGCCTGAGAAAAGGCAGAAAAGAAAGAGTGTTTTATGGTCTCCCTGTCTAACCCTACATTTTACTAATGACATCACACTAGTAAAAATGTAGGGTTAGGATTAACAGGATAGCTGGGCCAAGGGAAGACTGAGGGAAGAAAAACCTCATTCATTATATTATAATAGTGATTTTATAATGATAGAATGACGGCTCCGTATGGGTGAAGTATTCCTTTAAGTAATTGAAATAGCTGAATGTTTTTGCCTGGCGTGTTTGTCTCACCTAAATTCTTGAGGGCTTTTAGTCTAGGTGTGTGTGTGTGTGTGTGTGTGTGTGTGTGTGTGTGTGTGTGTGTGTGTGTGTGTGTGTGTGTGTGTGTGTGTGTGTGTGTGTGTGAAATGTGACCACAGCACTATGTCATTTGCTTCTGGTATTATCTTGTGTCTTGAAATCTGTCTTGTTGAAATAGATACGGGATATGTTACTATTTGAAACAATACAGATGCCAACAACTTGTCGTCACTATTTGCTCAAAGGCTTACACCCCCACTTCCCTCCTCCCACACACACACACACACACACACACTCACACACACACACACACACACACACACACACACACACACACACACACACACACTCCCTCCCTCCCCCCTTTAAGACCATTTCATTGTCTCGAGGAATGTCAAGTCTTCTGATTTCTTTTTAGCTTTAAGGGATTTTTGGTCCAAATGTCAAACCACTATGTCTCAGTCACCTGTAGCCCGCGGTAGCACATTTATAACAGCATTTAGCTCAACACCAGTGTTAGGTTGCAAAATTGATAGCATGAGCTCATATGACCAAAGTAACACAATAGTCAAATATACGACAAGGTAATGTCTGTGTTTTTCCTTTTGTTTAAAGGTAAAAAAGGCAAAAATAGCTGATCCTAACACCTGATACCAAAGACATTGTTAGCCTGGTCCCACCAGACCATCGTACTTCATTTAGCCTGGTCCTACCAGACCATCGTACTTCATTTACCCTGGTCCTACCAGACCATCGTACTTCATTTAGCCTGGTCCTACCAGACCATCGTACTTCATTTAGCCTGGTCCCACCAGACCATCGTACTTCATTTACCCTGGTCCTACCAGACCATCTGGAATCGCTCAATTGACAAACGTTAACTCACTTGAAGGCGGGTGTCTGTTGAAGTTTAAAACTATTGGATCTGCCCAGTGCCACTCTGGATCTGCCAACCAATCGCATAACGTTTGGTCATGACGTTATGTCATGCGCCGGCTTCTGAGCCACTCCCTCTGTTCGCTGATTGGACCGGCAAAAATCTGTCCGGAGAAATCCAAAGACTATACCGCAGACCCAGACTGACTACTGAAAGGAAATTAAAATTGAGCGGAAGTATAGATAGATAGATGCTTTACTATCATGCAACTAACTCCCCACATTACATAGATAGACAGACAGACAGACAGACAGACAGACAGACAGACAGACAGACAGATAGATAGATAGACAGACAGACAGACAGACAGACAGACAGACAGACAGACAGACAGACAGATAGATAGATGCTTTACTATCATGCAGCTAACTCCCTAAACAACCTAGTTAGAAGGATTTTTGTGTTTTGGGATCTACAGGGGCTTTCAAACGTCCATCCAAAATAATTGATAAGAGCTCGTGATGTGTGGCTCTGTGCCAGTCAGTTCCCTGTCACACACACTCTCATTCACATCTGTTGGGACACCAACACTAAGTCAGTTGGAATCCAGAATGACTTTGATGGTGAGAAGATTCTGTGTGTGTGTGTGTGTGTGTGTGTGTGTGTGTGTGTGTGTGTGTGTGTGTGTGTGTGTGTGTGTGTTCGTAGCTACATGTGCGTATGAATATTCATAACGACCCCAGGGGCTTAACCACCAGTCTTTCATGGTTTGTGTGTGTGTCTCGGGCTAATGGGCGATGGTTTTCACACACACACACACACACACACACACACACACACACACACACACACACACACACACACACACACACACACACACACACACACATACAGATGGATATGGCTCATACATCTGGTGTTTCTCTGATAAATGTCTTCATTAATATAAACTATGCATATAGATTTAGGACTTAAGATGGATAATGATAATGATAATGGATAGGTTGTTAATTATAAGGAACCAACTTTTACTTTGTATCACCATTTTTATACAATAAACATAGCGCTTGATATACAAGTCACCGTTTTTCAAAACAATTCTCACCCCATCCTAAAAAAACATTATTCAAAAATTTAAATATTTTTGAATTTTCATATTAAATTTTTTCATTCGTAGCTCGAAAA
>CM049407.1:3395000-3397500 GCA_026929865.2 Hyperoplus lanceolatus
GCTACAACACTAGAATAGCAACAAAACAAACCCCTCGAGAATGGCATGAAAACATGGATATGATTTTAGCCTAGCGACCCCACACACACACACACACACACACACACACACACACACACACACCCACACACCCACACACACACACCCCCCTCCAACCTCCTCCTCCCCCCCCACACACACACACACACACACGCACACACACACACACATCCCCACACCCCCCCCCCCCCCACACACACACACACACACACACACACAGCAGAACAGCAACAAACAGGGATATGATTTTAGCTTAGCGACCGTCTCCCTGTAGTTCTTATGATGTCATTAGTGCCAGACTGCAGCGTCTCAACATTGGGCATTGCGCCTTTTTCAAACGACACAGTTATTTTTGATTAAATTCTTTATTGCTTCTGTATACTTCAGTGTAAACGGTCAGACGAACCTCGCATACACAATGGTCGTTAAAGGCCTACTTCACCGGTTGGAATATGAAGGTGTATTGAATTCTGAGATCCTATGTTGTATAAATGTGCGAAAAAAATTGAAATCGGTTCATCCTAGCCTGAGAAAAGGCAGAAAGAGTGTTTTTTTAACCCTATAAATATTACTGTGATGTCACAGTAAAAGACATCACAGTAATATTTACAAAGTAAGTTTTTTTTAACCCTATATTTCTCTTTCTGTGATGTCACGAGAAAGAGAAATATAGGGTTAAAAAAAACACTCTTTCTGCCTTTTCTCAGGCTAGGATGAACCGATTTTTTTTTTTTTTGCACATTTATACAACATAGGATCTCAGAATTCAATACACCTTCATATTCAAACCGGTGAAGTAGGCCTTTAAAGACCTACTTCACTGACAGAAATATGAAGGTGTATTGAACTCTGAGATCCTATGTAGTATAAATGTGCAAACATTTTAGAAATCGGTTCATCTTAGCCTGAGAAAAGGCAGAAAGAGTGTTTTATGGTCTCACTGTCTAACCCTCCATTTTACAGATGTGACATCACTTCAGTAAAAATGCAGGGTTAGGATTAACAGGACAGCTGGGCCAAGGGAAGACTAAGAGAAAACACATTTCATTCATTATATTATAATAGCGATTTTATAATGATAGAACGCCGGTTCCGTATGGGTGAAGTATTCCTTTAGTAGACAGTATGTAGTATATACATGTTGAGTATGTAGGAGGGAGGACGTTATTCGTGCTTTTTCCAACACGGCCATTGAGTCAGTGAAGGTCCCTGGACATCTGGTAGGGAAACCCCCCGCGGAGTGTTGAGGTTGTCGGGGCAACAGACGTCTGGTCGTTTGTTCGCTCTGGTGTGAAAGTGACCCTGACCCGAAAGTGACTGAAAATGGAGTCACTATTGAGACTTAAAGGTGCTACGAGGAACTTTTAAATATTTCTGAAACAGTCAAATTTTTTATCTCTGATGATCATTAATGACATGTAACAGCAAACGAGACCATCAGTGTAAAAGAATGCTATTTTTATATATTTTTCTTCTTAATGCCTTTTGTCATGGGATACGCTCACCCAGGAACTACAGCTGGCGTAGTAAAAACACTACCGCTTTTGCCCAAAGGGGGCACTAGAATAGGGGCACTTATGTATTCTAATCTTGCCTCTGTAAAGCACTTTGAGTGGCCTTGTGTCTGAATTGTGCTATATAAATAAACTTGCCTTGCCTTGCCTTGCCTTAGAATTAACACAAACTGAAAGTTCCTCGGAGCACCTTTAAATATCAGCTTTTGGTTTTCGGTGTGTACTTACTAAAATGGAGGCAGTTTTCTTCAAACTTAAAGGAATACTTCACCCATACGGAACCGGCGTTCTATCATTATAAATAACTATTATAATATAATGAATGAGGTTTTTCTTCCCTCAGTCTTCCCTTAGTCTTCCCTTGGCCCAGCTGTCCTGTTAATCCTAACCCTTACTGTGATGTCACAAGAAGGAAACTGTAGGGTTAGACAGTGAGACCATAAAACACTCTTTCTGCCTTTTCTCAGGCTAGGATGTTCCGATTTAATTTTGTTTGCACATTTATACTAAATAGGATCTCCGAGTTCAATACACCTTCATATTCCAACCGGTGAAGTAGGCCTTTAAGAGTTTTAGTGTAAACCTCAAACAAAAAGAAAATCTAGTTCCGACAGTTACCTTGAAATTTACGATTTTTCCTAACGTTTTAATTTCACAGTAAGACATATGTTCAATGCCACATTCATTCACTCATTCTCTCCAGTTTACTCTTCCCGGACGTCCATACAACCTTTCCCCGAGATGCCAGTGACTCTAACATAAAGCGTGTGTGTATGTGTGTGCGTGTGTGAGTGCCTGTGTGTGTACACCTTTAAGACCCCTTTGGCGAGGTGGGTTTTAGCCCCTTAGTTGAGTTGCATATGTCATGCTAATCTAATTTAACAGACCCCTTCCCGAGTGCCTTTTAATAAGTGATGGCTCATGAAGGGCTGCACAGTCACTGGCTA
>CM049407.1:3402500-3407500 GCA_026929865.2 Hyperoplus lanceolatus
CTCATGGTTACTGGGAGGAACCAGAGACCTCATGGTTACTGGGAGGAGGAACCAGAGACCTCATGGTTACTGGGAGGAACCAGAGACCTCATGGTTACTGGGAGGAGGAACCAGAGACCTCATGGTTACTGGGAGGAACCAGAGACCTCATGGTTACTGGGAGGAGGAACCAGAGTCCTCATGGTTACTGGGAGGAGGAACCAGAGACCTCATGGTTACTGGGAGGAACCAGAGACCTCATGGTTACTGGGAGGAGGAACCAGAGACCTCATGGTTACTGGGAGGAGGAACCAGAGACCTCATGGTTACTGGGAGGAGGAACCAGAGACCTCATGGTTACTGGGAGGAACCAGAGACCTCATGGTTACTGGGAGGAGGAACCAGAGACCTCATGGTTACTGGGAGGAGGAACCAGAGACCTCATGGTTACTGGGAGGAGGAATCAGAGACCTCATGGTTACTGGGAGGAACCTCTTAGACTCTAGGACATCCTAACACCCTGAGCTTACGAGATATTTCTAGGCTGTTGAGGGGAAAATACACAGCCTAGGCTCTGTAAACGGGTATGTTGCTAGCCTCTATCTATCTATCTATCTATCTATCTATCTATCTATCTAACTAACTAACTAACTAAGTGTTATATTTTTCAGTTCATTGTCTGTCCTGGCTTGTGTTCAAATGGACATCAGGCTGAGTTTGGCACTGGTTAATTGGCAGTACTTCATTCACCAACTCTGGCACAAACCCTAAAAATATGAAATATGGAGCAACACATATCTTTCTTTCTCTTCATTATACACATCAAAAACCTTTATATTGTTGCCCTTTTTCAACTTTGTATCTTCCATAACTTTTCTTCTTTCATACTAGCATACATCAAAGGTCCAACATGTACATTCAGGTGTTTATTTGACTAAACCGTTGTCTGATTTGGCGTCTGTATTATTCTCTTATACAACCATCTTTAACAGGCATTATCTCAACATAAGTTTTTTCTCAAATCTCAACTTCTAAAGCACTTACATCCACTAAACTTTCCATAATCATTCTCAGCACTATTCTGAAGGTTATTACAGAAGGATTTGTTCATATGTTGTTCACTGTCTGATTTATTTATTTTTAGAGACATGTTCTTCTTTAAAACATGCAGAAAATGCATATTTTAAAACCTGTAGGGGAAGGTGGGGTGATTTTATTTTAAGTTAAAACCCCTTTTTCTAAAAACCTAAAAATTGAAATGTGACCACATATTTAAGAAGAGCCATCCATTTACTCATCCTGTAAAGAAGGGAGACACAAGGAATAAGATATAAGCACATTTAACCAAAAACTTGTTTTGCCTTTCAAAGTAAAATTTCCATGATCAAGGTTTTTGATTATTGTGTCTGAACAATTATAGACACGTTTGAAAACATTGACACATGTTTTAGTGCTTTGGTATCTACACTTTGAGTCTATATAGTTAGCACAATTCAACCCTAAATTGCTCATCATGCCTATTATCCAAAATTCTGGGGATGGGGTGATTTGTGCGCAAGGGCCTGGGTGAGTTATAAGTAAGTAAGTAAGTAAAATGTATTTATAAAAGCACATTTATGACAGTTTGCACTGTCCAAAGTGCTGTACATAGTGCATTCAGTAGGTAAACAATGAAGGTAAAATAACAATAACCAAAATAAAAGACGTAAAGCCCATACATCCACATAAACACAGATAGTAGTGCAGAAGTAAGTAAGTAGTGCAGAGGTTAATGGGGAGGAAACACCAGGGTGTACATATGGGTTTTGAGCCTTGATTTAAAGGCAGAAATGTAGGGGGAATCACATTTGTCAGGTGCAGTTGGTTCCACAACACGGAGCAACTAGTGCAAGTACATTTCTGAGAGTTGTGGGATGGCTGTATACCTGGTCACCAAAAGAAAGTGATAGTCTACAGTAGCTCAGGAGAGAGTGACATCTCAATTCCACTTAAGACACCACTGATGAGAGTTCAGATGGCCAGAAAGATGATGATGGTGACTTTGTCATTGTACAATGGCCAAATCACCCCCTAGTGGGGTGATTTGTCGACAAGACAACTTTTTTCCGAAAGCTATATTTCTTAAACAGTTTATTCCAGATCCAAAGTTTTTATTGCCAGGGATGCACAACATCCTGAAATATATGTACATATTTAGTTGGAGACATAACTGTCAAGCCTCACTTTAAAATCACTTTGAGTAAAAAGTTGCACAAATCACCCCACCTTCCCCTACATAGTATTTTTTCTTCTTCATGATGCTATATATAAGTTTAAAATGTTACCCTATTTCACCTCCAGTGTCTGGTGGGATTTGAGTGTGTGTGTGTGTGTGTGTGTGTGTGTGTGTGTGTGTGTGTGTGTGTGTGTGTGTGTGTGTGTGTGTGTGTGTGTGTGTGTGTGTGTGTGTGTGTGTGTGTGTGTGTTACACCAGAGAGAACGCTTTGCTTGGGAAAGTGAAAAATCCTAATTAAATGAGGTTGACTCGATTAGAAACTGTCTGAATGCTTCCCACAAGGAACAAACATCAAAAGCTTGTTTACAGTCAGTTAATATAATCGTGTGTGTGTGTGTGTGTGTGTGTGTGTGTGTGTGTGTGTCTGCATGCCGTCTGGCTACTAGGTCAAGTCTTATTCAGTTAATTTATAGAGCACATTTAATGTTGGAGTAGTCAGTATGGCTGTATACATTGAACTCTGAGATCCTATGTAGTATAAATGTGCAAACAAATTTAGAAATCTGTTCACTAACCTGAGAAAAAGGCAGAAAGAGTGTTTTATGGTCTCACTGTCTAACCCTACATGTTCCCATGCGTGACATCACACATGGGAAAATGTAGGGTTAGGATTAACAGGACAGCTGGGCCAAGGGAAGACTGAGGAAAGACTGAGGGAAGAAAAACCTCATTCATTATATTATAATAGTGATTTTATAATGATAGAATGCCGGTTCCGTATGGGTGAAGTATTCCTTTAATACACAGTTAAAAGCAGGTTAAATGGGGTAGCTGGTGGGGTGGTGTAGTGGTTAGCCGGCGTCAAGAGGTGATTTCAGGCCCGTGAGGAGTTGTTCTTTCTGGGTCGTCTTAGCTCACAGATCAAGGCTTCTCTCTGGACCTTTGAACTTGACATTTCAAAAGGGAGGGAGAGGATAAAGAGATGCTTAAAAATCACACACACACTCACAGAGAGAGAGATTCACACACAGCAGAGACACACACACACACACACACACACACACACACACACACACACACACACACACACACACACATGCACAGCACAGAGCAGAGACACACACACACACACACACACACACACACACACACACACAGCAGAAACACTCTCTCTCTCTCTCTCTCTCTGCTGTCTCTCTCGCACACACACACACACACACACACACACACACACACACACACTCCCCACTCGGCCCCTTATATTTGAAGCTGTTAAAAGATCAACCGCCCTAATCAAAGAGGAGTGATCTTAGCAAAGGATTTCCCCGGTGCCCCTCGTGTTTTGGACATTGATTAATACATGTCTCAGCAGATATTCTAGTTCTTCTAAAGGTGGTTACACAACTATAGTCCGTTTGGCTAGAATCAGAGGTAACATGTGTGCCTTTAGTTTTAATATTCTATTTGGGTTCTGTATTATTTGGACCAAAAAATAGATAAAGATTTTGACTTCAAACTTTTTTTTTGGGGGGAGGGAGGGTTTAATCTTGGGGGCATGGATTTTATACCTTCTGCTGTACGTCCAGGTTTTTTTCTTAGCAGTAGAATCAACAACTGATACATTTCTTGGGCTCTTCTTGGGGATTTTTCTGAGCTCCTGCACCAGTGTGTGTGTGGGGGGGGGGGGGAGGGGGGGGGGGGACACCAGTTTGTAAACGCTGCCATACTGAGAAATACAGAGAGAGTTTTGTAGGGAGCTGATAATAGGCTTAATCAACTTTGTGTCAACTCCTTTTGGCGATAACTTAAATTTTTTTTACCCACATTCAATCATATGGAAAAAGTTACGCACTATAGCTTTTAAGACTGCAGTGTATCCCTAATCCCACAGTCTTATTCAATACAAATTCTCTCATTTTCTCGCAGGTCAAAAATTTACAGAGCGTGCTAACATAGAGGCACACAATTGCAGACACAGACACAGACCGAAACACACACACAGACACACACACACACTCACACACAGACACACACACACACTCACACACACACACACACACACACACACACACACACACACACACCTATTCCCATGCTGTGTAGGACAGGGACAGCTCATTTTGGCCGATGGCTTGAATGTAACAGACATTCATTTATATGAAATAAAGTTACACACTATAACTTTTAAGACATCCCCATCCCACAGACGAAGGTTGCGTTCCGAATCGCATACTTTCTACTATATAGTATGTAGAAATTTTTTTTTAGGATGTCACGATTCTTGTGGCCAGATTTAGGATGGTTGGAAGTACTCGGATGTCCTATTTCATGCGGCCAAGATTGTTAGTGTTGAAAAGTGCATCCTATTTGGGTGATTCTGACCCACAATCCAGCGCGCACGTGAAGTGACGTCACATTGACGAAGCCTCCATATGAAAACAAACAGGGATGCGACGGATATAAAAGCAAGAGGCAAGATCAAGGCGCAATGTTATGATGAAATAAGAGAGTAAAGTATGTCCCAATAGTATGCCTACTGCATCCTAACTAGATTCTTTTTATCGTCGGATGTAGTATGTAGAATAGAAAAAAGAAAGAGTATGCGATTCGGAACGCAATTCTCTCATTCTCTCCTTGCAGGTCAAAATGTACAGGGCGTGCTAACATGTTTTCAGCATTGCCCTGGGTCACTGTGTGCATTTCAACACAACCTAGAGTTAACCTAACTAGAGTCAAGGAGTTCAGAACACCTTCACCTTGAAGTGACACGTCACGCGGATCTAAAAACGCCTTTATTTTCACAACA
>CM049407.1:3410000-3412500 GCA_026929865.2 Hyperoplus lanceolatus
TACTGATTAACCAGACAAAACATCCACATCACAAAACAGTCTTATCTTATTTTGAAATCTTAAGTCTTTTTTGTTTCCTGTGTGTGTGTGTGTGTGTGTGTGTATATGTGTGTGTGGAAGGTAACGGTGAACATGAAGAATAGCGCACACACACACACACACACACACACACACACACACACACACACACACACACACACACACACACACACACACACACACACACACACACACACACATTCACTATGGTGCTACCTTTGTCAAGCAGCTGGAGATTTTTAGCTTGAGTGATTCGGTTGATAAAATACACACAATCACATACCAGCATATGATACAGTACATAGGCAGACCCTCATATCAGGGTGTTTCAACATCTACTTTAAAGGTGCAGTGTGTAATATGACATCATCAAGAAAGTTCTACAAAGTTCTAGAATGCAATGCTCCCTGGGTAACCCCACCCCCTTATAATAATAACAGAAGCTACAGTGGCCTTCAAGGACAAGAACAATTCTAAATTTTAAACAATGCACCTGATGACATTCCAACCATGACACATTCAAGATGGCGGCACTAGGCCTTGGTCCAAGATATGCAGAAATATGGACATATATGAGACCCTTTCTAAGGGAAAAAATAATAATTCAAAACATTTGTTTCAGCTATTATGCACTAAATTAAACGTACTGATGGATATTATAGTCACTTTCTACAAAATCTTCTAGGAAATAAAACCCAAAATTCTACACACTGCAGCTTTAAAGGAAGAGTCCAACATATTTCATTTTTAGCTTTTTTGCCTCACTCTCCGGGCTCAAGAAAAGGCGAGAGAAACCGTCTCTATTAACATAGCGCGGATTTTTGATATGGAAATTAAATGGATGAAGGTCTCCCATCCAGGTTAGCTTAGTAAATCAAATCAAATCAAATCAGTTTTATTTGTATAGCCCAAAATCACAAACACATTTGTCTCAGTGGGATTTACATTTCATACAATATGATATATGATACAATATGATACAATATGACACCCTGCCCTTACACCCTTAGCTCGGCTGAGAAAAAACTCACAGTAAAAACCCTTTACCGGGATTAAAAAAAAATTGAAGAAATCTCAGGGAGAGTCGACAGAGTAAGGGATCCCTCTCCCAGGACGGACATGCTGCAATAGATGTCATAAGTAGAGAAAATCACGAAGGAATTTGATCATTGACCAGGTGATTACATGGTAATACTAAAGTAAAGTGTGAATAGTGTGGATGCAGGAAGACTTCAGATGCTGTAGTAGTGGAGCAGATAAGCGCAACAATCTGTCAATTAGTGACACAAGCGTGAAAATTGGCATGAGCAGCAGTCTCCATGGGTCACCTGACAAGAAAATTGTCTGAGAAAAAAATAAATAAAAAAAAGCCTCTATTTGTTATCGGTCTGTTGCTTTCAGTATGGTTTTCGCATAAGTAATATAGTCGAAAGAACACTGTTTAAAACACTGTGTGTGTGTGTGTGTGTGTGTGTGTGTGTGTGTGTGTGTGTGTGTGTGTGTGTTTTTCGGGGGTTTCAGGGGTCTGGCCTGGGCAAGGGGACTAGCCTCTCCTGCTCATTAACGCAGCAGAGCACCTGTGATCACTCTGATATTCTCTTTGAGAACATTAAGCTTCTGTGTGTGTGTGTGTGTGTGTGTGTGTGTGTGTGTGTGTGTGTGTGTGTGTGTGTGTGTATTTTGAAGGGGGGTATTTTGTGGGGTCTGTTTGAGAGCATTAACCTCTCAGCGGGACATTTAGTAGGAGGGGCCGACTTCAACATTTTGATCCCCGTGATTTGGGGAATTGTGTGTGTGTGTGTGTGTGTGGGTGATTTGGGTGTGTGTGTGTGTGTGTGTGTGTGTGTGGGTGATTTGGGTGTGGCTCGCTCACTCAACTGTCTGGTTAAATATGATGAAAGAGGAGGAATCGCACACACAAGGCCTTTGTTCTGTTGTAGGAGAGCCGCAGCTTGAATACTGCTAATACAGTCACATACAAACAGACCCACACAAAGACAGACACACATTTACAGCGCATGATTAAAAAAAAAAAAAAAAAAAAATGGTGTCTTCTATCATACAGCTTGAATGCTTATGCAGTCACACACAAACGGACCCACAAAACAATATTAAAATTCAACTTTCAAATAGATAAATAGAAAATGCACACAGACAGACAGACACACATCCATAGAGCATTTAAGTTGAGTCAAAAACATATTCATTTTCAAGCACTGGCCATTTTGAGATGTATCTTACATAACCTTTCTTCTTTCATACTGGTATGAATCAAAGGTCCAACATGTACATTCAGGTGTTTATTTGACTAAATTTTGTTGCTTTACATCTGTATATTTCTCCTGTACAACCATCTTTAACGGACATTATCTCAGCATTGCTTATATGATATATGATGAGTTGGATTATATTTCAAGAAATGGCTCAATTTGTATGTAAATTCTATCAATATTCATATAGG
>CM049407.1:3417500-3420000 GCA_026929865.2 Hyperoplus lanceolatus
CAAGGCAGGCAATTCAAAGAAGTGTCTGCCTAGCCATTTCTGTATGTCTTTTTTGTTTAGGAAGACATGTTATGTTTATGTTTAATAAGTTTAATGGGCGGCAGTGGCGAAGTGGGCAGGGAGGTCGCCTCTGGAGTGCAGGGTCGGAGGTTCAATCCCCCGTCTCCCCGCCACATGTCGAAGTGTCCCTTGGGCAAGACATTGAACCCCGAATTGCTCCCGAGAGTTAGCTTGCACCCTGCGTGGTAGCTGCTGCTATCGGTGTATGAATGTGTGTGTGATTGGGTGAATGTGTACAAAACAATGTAAAGCGCTTTGAGTCTGTGAAAAACCAGGGAAAAGCGCTATATAAGTGGAGTCCATTTACCATTTTACCATTTAATTTAGCAAAATTAGCAACAAAATTGAGCCTATTTTCACACATGAACTGTGACTATAAATGTATCTAGAGTTTACCAGGGTGAGCTGTAGGGCTGGCCCGAATTATTCAAATACTCGTTTGGAAAATTAGTATTCGGAGCTTAAATTAGTATTCGGAGCTTTGTTTTTTTATTTATTTATTTTATGATTATTATTTATTTTATTTTATTTTTTCAAAAGAAAATTTTTTAAGAAGCTAGTACTGCTATATAATGTCATCAAATAATTGTATATTTGGATATAAAAGTTAGTAATATTGTAGTAGTATTGCTCATTTAGGAGGATATTACATCACTAAGTGTCATAGCGCATCCATTACTTCACCTCCGAGCGCGTAAATCTTCAACAGAATATGCAGATACTGTCAAAATCGGTTCCAGGGAGTATATAGGGATTATCAACTTTTTTTTTTTTTTAAATCTTTTTTTATTTTATTTTTTATGTTGTTTTTGATGGTGTGTTTTTCGCTCGGAAAAACCAACGAATATTCGAAGCCTGAAAAATGGCATTCGGGCCAGCCCTAGTGAGCTGTATGTTTGATTACAAATGCCCAGATAATTCAATCTGGACTTCGCCTTGATGTTAATATCGAAGTGTATATTGCGCAGATGCCATGTGATCGGAAAAATGCAAATGTCCAAGGCTAGAGGAGGAGAGTGATTTTAATTTTTTTAATTTTTTTGGCATTTTCAAGCTTTATTTGACAGTACAGAGTTGAAATGAGGAGACAGAGAGAGAGAGAGAGAGAGAGAGAGAGAGAGACAAAGAGAGACAGAGAGAGAGAGAGACAGAGAGCGAGAGAGAGAGAGACAGAGAGAGAGAGAGACAGAGAGCGAGAGAGAGAGAGAGAGAGAGAGAGACAAAGAGAGACAGAGAGAGAGAGAGACAGAGAGAGAGAGAGAGAGAGAGAGAGAGAGAGAGAGAGAGAGACACAGAGAGAGAGAGAGGGAAGTGGGATGACCTGCAATAAATGTATTTGAACAAGTAGATCAGCATAACAGAAACAGTGGAATGAATTGACTGTGAATTGCATTGCGACCAAGTTTTTCACAAACCAATTTTCTTGTGCAAAAAAAGTCGGTATTAACCCTTGAACATTTCCTGAAGTCTTGACCTGAGTGATTCTCCCTTTAGCAGTGATCATAGAGGTGTGTGTGTGTGTGTGTGTGTGTGTGTGTGTGTGTGTGTGTGTGTGTGTGTGTGTGTGTGTGTGTGTGTGTGAGAGAGAGCTGAATGAATAGGAGGGGATAACTGATGCATAAAGAAGTTTTTCTGCCTTTGAAGAGATTTGCAGAAACTTCCTTATCTGTGTCTGTGTGAAAGAGTTAAAGCCCCCCGGACCCTCATGTGTGTGTGTGTGTGTGTGTGTGCGCGTGTGCGTGAGAGTGAAAGCCGCGGACCCTCACACCACTACTGACTGAATGTCGCCTAGGGATTTGTGCCAGATGCTGCTTCTGAAAGCTTGTGTGTGTGTGTGTGTGTGTGTGTGTGTGTGTGTGTGTGTGTGTGTGTGTGTGTGTGTGTGTGTGTGTGTGTATGTATGTGTGTACTTGTTCAGGCATCTTTGTCAGGACGAGTTTTAGCTTTTAACCATAGGAAAGTGGATTTTTTTTTAGGAAAGTCGGGACATTTTGGCCAATTTTCACATTGAAAGTGTGTGTGTGTTTGAGTTTTTGTGTGAGTGAGAGTGTGAGTGGTAGAGTCAGTGTGTGTGTGTGTGTGTGTCTGTGTGTGTGTGTGTGTGTGCTCTCTCTTTGATGTCAGTTTGTACACAGCATCCCCCAGGTGTTCGACCGCACTCCAGGTTTTTGCGACTAAAGAAATCCTCATCCCTGTCACACACACACACACACACACACACACACACACACACACACACACACACACACACACACACACACACACTCGTCCCTGTCACACACACTTACATGCCTAGCTTTTTACACCTTCCACTCTTGAGGCCCCTCAGTGTGAGCACACACTACTTTTATTCAAGGTCTTGAAAAGGTCTTAAATGCTTTTGTGCTCCTACATTTCTGATGTCTCTGGCTCTCCATGCCCCAAAAATGTCTTTGAATTT
>CM049407.1:3427500-3432500 GCA_026929865.2 Hyperoplus lanceolatus
ATAATTTTAGATTTAAGGCGAGACAAAAAAATATAGTTTTTTTCAAGCACTGGTCAATTTTGAGATTTTTTTTCAGATATTTCTCTTCCATAACATGTCTTCTTTCATACTAGTATAAATAAAAGTTGCAAACTACACATAAAGGGGTGTTTATTTGACTAAACCTTGTCTGTTTGCGTCTGTATATTTCTCCTATGCAACCATCTTTAACAGACATTATCTCCACATTAGATTGTTTCAATATTCTGAACCAAAAATCTCAACTTCTAAAGCACTTACATCAACTAAACTTTCCACAATCATTCTCAGCACTATTCTGAAGGTTATTACAGAAGGATTTGTTCATATGTTGTTCACTGTCTGATTTATGAGACATTTTCTCCTTCAAACATGCAGAAAACGCATGTTTGTGTGTGTGTGTGTGTATCTGTGTAGAATAAAATGTGTGAAAGGGAAGAACATAGTTACACTCATGACATCTATTGCAGCATGTCCTTCCTGGGAGAGGGATCCCTTACTCTGTCGACTCTCCCTGAGATTTCCTCAATTTTTTTTTAATCCCGGTAAAGGGTTTTTACTGGGAGTTTTTTCTGGGAGTCTTTATCATATTGACTACATAGGGTGTGAAGGGCAGATCCCACGATACAATGATAGATTTTGATAGATAGATAGATAGATTGATAGATAGATAGATGAGATAGATAGATTAGATTTCCAGATCAGATAGATAGATAGATAGATAAGGTTCCCCCCCCTTTTTGGGAGTGAGGCAGGGTGTCATATTGTATCATGGGTATTGTATGGAATGTAAAGCCCACTGAGGCAAATGTATTTGTGGTTTTGGGCTATACAAATAAAACTGATTTGATTTGATTTGACAGTGAAAAAACATAGTTTTATATTTACTGATTTTGAACGGTACATGACTAAACCTGACCTACAGTAAAAGCATAGAGCTAATGTGCTATGTGTGTTTTTGTTCTTATAACGTGGGCCAAAGTGGAGCTGACTTCGCTGCACTAACTGACCACATTAGCAAACCATGCAGCAGTGGTAGAGAAATTATTAAAAGTATATGATCAGGAAAATGTCCTCGAGGTATTAAAAGTAAAAGTACTCAAGTCAGTAAACATGACTATTATAAGACTTCATTAGGGGAGAACTTGTTCACAGTAAATAAATAAAACTATTTCATATGCTATGGTTTTGAACTGACTTCCTGAAAGCATAGAAAGTGAATATATGTGTGTTGTGTTACTGTATTTGTAATGTAAAAACTGGTCCTATATAATGCATAGAAAGTTAAAATATGTGCTTATGTGTGTGTATTGTTTGTGTTTTCGTAGCCTGGGCCAAAGTGGAGCTGACTTTTCTGTGCTAAACTGAATGTAAAAATACTCGAAACAGAAAATCTAACTATTATAAGACTTGTGCTTTTGAACAGTTAATGACCAAAAACAGTCCTATATAAAGC
Organism: Hyperoplus lanceolatus; assembly: GCA_026929865.2. Taxonomy (NCBI): domain Eukaryota; kingdom Metazoa; phylum Chordata; class Actinopteri; order Uranoscopiformes; family Ammodytidae; genus Hyperoplus; species Hyperoplus lanceolatus. The sequence goes on from CM049407.1 coordinate 3,428,975, forward strand.
ATAGCAAGTTAAAATATAAGTGTGTATTGTTACTCTTTTCATAGTGTGAAACTGTTTAGAAAGTTAAAATATGTGCTTATATGTGTGTTGTGTTTGTGTTTTCGCAGCGTGGGCCAAAGTGGAGTTGACTATAGATGACAGTGTGGAGGTTTACCTTGGAGACTCGGCTCAGATCCCCTGTCACTACAACTTCACCGGCGCCAGCAACGACCCAAGCTTCGTCATGATCCAGTGGTTTGTGGTGAGTTTCTGGTGTGTGTGTGTGTGTGTGTGTGTGTGTGTGTGTGTGTGTGTCTGTCTTTCTGTCTGTCTGTCTATCAGTGTGTGTGTGTGTGTGTGTGTGTGTGTCTGTCTGTCTGTCTGTCTGTCTATCAGTAGGTGTGTGTGTGTGTGTGTGTGTGTGTGTCTGTCTGTCTGTGTGTGATAATACAATATAATACAATTCAACACAATATACTATACTGTAATATAATATAAATCGTCCGTTCTGTCTTAAATGTGAACACTTAAATTGTCATGTACCTCACCTAATGTTATGTCTTTCACCTGTCTTGTCCTGCATCACGTAAGTAAAACAGTTTACACTAAAAAAAAGAAAAAAAAAAGTGTGACCTGACTGTACCATTAAAGGTGCAGTGTGTAATATGACATCATCAAGAAAGTTCTACAAAGTTCTAGAATGCAACGCTCCCTGGGTAACCCCACCCCTTTAGAATAATAACAGAAGCTACAGTGGCCTTCAAGGACAAGAACAATTCTAAATTTTAAACAATGCACCTGATGACATTCCAACTATGACACTTTCAAGATGGCGGCACTAGGCCTTGGTCCAAAATATGCAGAAATATGGACATTTATGAGACCCTTTCTAAGGGAAAAAAAATCATTCAAAACATTTTTTTCAGCTATTATGCACTAAATTAAATGTACTTATGGATATTATAATTACTTTCTACAAAATCTGCTAGGAAATAAAACCCAAAATTCTACACACTGCAGCTTTAACACAACAACAAAAAAAAAAAAAATCATAATAAAGTTTTTAAAAATCACAATAAAAAATCTTACATATTTTTTCCTGCCTTTGTCCCCCGTCGACAGCGAGCGGTGGGCAACAGCTCCCGAATGAGGATCTTCTATGGAGACGGCAGCCAGCAGATAGTGGATAACAACACAGACTACAGCGGGCGCATCGCGGTGCTGTCGGACCGGAGAAGCACTCAGCTCACCATCCAGGACGCACTGCTGTCCGACGAGAGGGAATTCTTCTGCCAGGTCAACGGGCTCGCTGCAGGCAACGCAGAGGGGAAAACCATCCTGAAAGTCTTTGGTAAGATAGAAATCTGAATTTCATGGCTGTACTTTTAAAGACCTACTTCATCGGTGGAAATAGGAAGGTGTATTGAACTCTGAGATCCTATGTAGTATAACTGTGCAAACATTTTAGAAATCGGTTCATCCTAGCCTGAGAAAAGGCAGAAAGAGTGTTTTATGGTCTCACTGTCTAACCCTACATTTTTCTAATGACATCACACTATTAAAAATGTAGGGTTAGGATTAACGGGACAGCTGGGCCAAGGGAAGACTGAGGACAGACTGAGGGAAGAAAAACCTCATTCATTATATTATAATAGTGATTTTATAATGATAGAACGCCGAATCTCATATACCAAAAAAAAAAAAAAAACCTTCTCAGCAGTATACAGACCTTTGTTTTTAGCCATTTTCAAAGTCTTAAGAATATCATTTTTTCATGATGCAGATATTTAGTCTTGAACTGATTATTTTCCTTCTTCAGCTCCTCCAGAGGCTCCAACCATCGAAGGCGCTCTGACCGGGATATCTGTCACCAGCGAGGGGCTGTCTGTGGTGGGTACACTTAATCCTAAATTATCTTACACAACCACAGTCCATTTGGCTAGAATGAATCCATTAATACCGATGAAATGGTGTACTTGTTAATAGCGCCCTTAGACACTAACTTCATGCGGGGTGTGAATCTCTTGGAAAACGCTTGATTCGATTGAAATTTTGATTCTTGGGGTCACTCACCATTCGATTCTTAATCAATTCTGTATTCAGTACAAGGGAGAATTTTAAGCATATAGCGACATACCACAATAGACTTTATATATCGATTTTTTGCAAATCATTGATAGATGCAAAATTGTAGAAGATAGGAATTGTGAATTTTTTTCACCATAATTTTTTTTTATTGTTTGAAGTATCTCTGTTAAGTCTACAGAACTAGTTTTCCTTCCATTTACTGCCACAATGAGCAGTGTAAAATCTTTATGCTGCTGCTTTTAATTAATTCCTGTTTATTTATTTTGTCGTTTCTTATGGTTTTTATTTTTTTTATTTTTATTTTATTTTTAACCTTTATTTATACAGGTAAATCCCATTGAGTCCGAAGACTCTTTTACAAGGGAGACCTGTTCCCATTTACACGTTACCATTCACACACACATTCATACACCGATAGCAGGCTAACTATCGACATTCACACGAGGCAAGGTGGGTGAAGTGTCTTGCCCAAGGACACAACAACTATGACACAGGTGGCAGGGCGGGGATCGAACCTCCAACCCTTTGATCATCGGCCGACCCGCTCTACCACCTGAGCCACAGTCGCCCCAAATTTATTATAAATGTATCTTTTATATTTGTTTTATGCATTTAACATTTTCAATAAGGTCTGACTAGCATTTTATGCATTTTTATTTTTATGTTTTTATGTTTATTTTATCTTCTGCTCTTTGGTTTATTGCTTGTGATAAATGTGTTTTGCTTTATATTTTTCTTTGTTTTGTGACTGTAAAGCACTCTGAGCTGCATTTTATGTATGAAGGGTGCTATACAAATAAAGATTATTATTATTATTATTATTATTATTATTATTATTATTATTAAAGATAATAAAGATGTGTGACTATAACTCTCTCTCTCTCTCTCTCTCCGTTCAGGTTGCATCATGTGAGACTCGTAACGGTTTCCCCAAACCAAACATCACCTGGTACCGGAACAACAGACCGCTGGTGTCTTCTGCAGGACGTGAGTATGAAACAGCTAAAGGTCTATTTAAAGCTGGGGTGGAGGATTTGGGGAGAAAATAGCAGTTGGGATAGAGATTCGAATCCAAATACCTCAACCGCTCCACTTGTTCTCTTTGGTCCCTCCCCTATGGTCCCTCCCTGACACGCTCTACACCAACAAATGTGTGCCAATGTGAATGGACAGTCCCAACAGCCAATAAGAACAGAGAATCGGAGCCTCGCTCTGATTGGTCAAAGTGTACAGCTCATGTTAACTTTGACCAATCAGAAATCATATACCCCAACTTTCGAACAAGTCCGAACGCATTAGGATGCGGTGTGAAATGTTGCTTTATTCTGGTATCAGTATTGGCTATAATGAGCTGTCCTTACATACTGTATCTAAACTGTCTTTTTCTTTTATACTCCAGACGTAAACTTCTTGACGCTGGTCAGTAGAGACACCAGTGGATTCTACAACCTTCAGAGTA
>CM049407.1:3442500-3445000 GCA_026929865.2 Hyperoplus lanceolatus
CTAGAATGCAACGCTCCCTGGGTAACCCCACCCCTTTCGAATAATAACAGAAGCTACAGTGGCCTTCAAGGACAAGAACAATACTAAATTTTAAACAATGCACCTGATGACATTCCAACTATGACACTTTCAAGATGGCGGCACTAGGCCTTGGTCCAAAATATGCAGAAATATGGACATATATGAGACCCTTTCTAAGGGAAAAAATAATAATTAAAAAAAAAATGTTCAGCTATTATGCACTAAATTAAATGTACTTATGGATATTATAATTACTTTCTACAAAATCTGCTAGGAAATAAAACCCAAAATTCTACACACTGCAGGTTTACCTTACAGATATCATCATGAAACTTTGCCAGTTGATTACTGATATTAAAATAATATTTGAGATAGTTCACAACATATGAGCAAATCCTTCTGTAATAACCTTCAGAATAGTGCTGAGAATGATTATGGAAAGTTTAGTTGATGTAAGTGCTTTAGAAGTTGATATATTTTAGTTCAGAGTATTGAAAAAAATGTAATGTTGAGATAATGTCCGTTAAAGAGGTTGTATAGGAGAAATATACAGACGCAAACAGACAAGGTTTAGTCAAATAAACACCTGAATGTACATGTTGGACCTTTTGATTTATACTAGTATGAAAGAAGACATGTTATGGAAGATAAATAGACAAATATACTTGAAAAACAATGCTTTAGCCAGCAGTGTTTCACAATGACATAGCAGGAGAAACTGTAATTTGGAGAGGGGGCGGGCGGGGGGGAGGGGGGGAATTAATACGGGGCCAATTTTCTGACTCCATGGTACTCTCTCACACACACACACACACACACACACACACACACACACACACACACACACACACACAGACTAACACTATTTAGAAAGTAAATTAGGTGGTACGAAACAGTCACTTTATACTATTAAAAATCTTCACTAGTCTTTGGGGAAAACAACGCGCATATAAAGTAAAACCCACAGCCGTTAAAACAGCAATACTGGGAATAGAGTGGATAGAGCGCGTACCATTTTGGCTCTGGCCTTCGTTGCAGTGGTCGTGGGTTCAAATCCAACCCGTGGACCTTTACTGCAGGTCATCCCCCCCTCTCTCTCTCTCTCTCTCTCTCTCTCTCTCTCTCTCTGTCTCCCCCATTTCAACTCTGTACTGTCTAATAAAGCTTGAAAATGCCAAAAAATGATCTTAAAAAACATCAACAACACTATGACAGAGACTATGCAGAGTGGTGGAGAGAGGCATTGTTCCAAGGAAATAATGGATTGGATTTATAGTACTGTATATAGTGCTTTACAGGGTTCCAGGTTCTATTCATTCACACACAGTCATACCGGTGGTGGAAGCGTGGCTGCCATTCAGCGCATATGGCCCCTCCAAACACCACAAACATAAAGCAGTCATACACATTAACACAAAATAAATATTTGGTGGCTCCCCCGGACTATTTACCAAGGTTATTAGGGGCTGAGTAGACGCTTCCTACACACTTAAAGGTGCGGTGTGTAATATGACATCATCAAGAAAGTTCTACAAAGTTCTAGAATGCAACGCTCCCTGGGTAACCCCACCCCTTTAGAATAATAACAGAAGCTACAGTGGCCTTCAAGGACAAGAACAATTCTACATTTTAAACAATGCACCTGATGACATTCCAAAATATGCAGAAATATGGACATATATGAGACCCTTTCTAAGGGAAAAAATAATAATTCGAAACATTTTTTTCAGCTATTATGCACTAAATTAAATGTACTTATGGATATTATAATTACTTTCTACAAAATCTGCTAGGAAATAAAACCCACAATTCTACACACTGCAGGTTTAACAATGAGTCGAAGAATGTACTTTAAGAATGGATTGCGTCAGGGTTTTAATGACACTCTATAACAACTATAAAACAAACAACGTTGACTCCAGTGCGTCTGTATGTATTTTGTGGATCCAGCTAGATCGATAGATAGATAGATAGATAGATAGATAGATAGATAGATAGATAGATAGATAGATAGATAGATAGATAGATAGATAGATAGATAGATAGATAGATAGATAGATAGATAGATAGATAGATAGATAGATGTGTGTGTGATTGGGCGAATGTGTACAAAACAATGTAAAGCGCTTTGGGTCTGCGAAAACACCAGGGAAAAGTTCATTTACCATTTTTTTCTGAAAGGACAATGTAATCTAAATGAAGTCAGTTATTTAGGCCGTGTGGTCACGGATTCTGAACAAAATAAATTACAATTTTCAGACAATTTTTAATGACATTGAAATACAACAGAGACAATTTCAAGCTCTGTTAATTATTTCTTATGCGCGAGAGAATATAGACTTTAAAAATGCAGTAATCTTCTTAGGAAACAACATACTGCAGTTAGTGTAACGCCACATGTAAGCACAGGACAGACAAACACTTATCTGCATTTTTTAAAACGGTTTTATATAGTTGTTCAGCGTTGCATTTCCATAGA
>CM049407.1:3447500-3457500 GCA_026929865.2 Hyperoplus lanceolatus
ACTACATCCCATATTACAGAACATACACAACATCTGAACAACTTGGAAAATGCAGCAGAGTAGATATATATATCCATAGAGAATTACTTTACATACACATGTCTGAGAATGCAGAGTCTGCTCACTAACATCCCTGCTGTATTTCTATCCATGTTTTTAAATTTGTTTCTTGTTTGTGTGTCTGTTCTATACTTAATGTATTTTTATTTTTGACCCTGTGAAGCACCTTGAGTCTGAAATGTGCTATATAAATAAAGTTGCCTTGCCTTACCTTACACAAGCTGTTTTAAATTTTAGATCTGGATGTGTTTGGGTTTGTAGCCGCTGCCTTTACATCAATAATTTAACGGTTAATAAATGATTTAAAGTCCTGAGTTAAAATACTGAAGAGTGTGGAGAGTCTTAAAGGAATTTTTTCTTTTTTGGCATTTTCAGCATGTTTTTAAGAAGAAAATGTCTCATAAATCAGACAGTTTACAACATATGACGAAATACGTCTGTAATAACCTTCAGAATAGTGCTGAGAATGATTATGGAAAGTTTAGTTGATGTAAGTGCTTTAGAAGTTGAGATTTTTGGTTCAGAGTATTGAAAACAAAAAATTGTTTGATAATGGCTCAATGACTTCAATAAGTTGCTAATATTGAGTGTCTGTTCTCTGTTCTTACAGTAAAAACTTGACGGATCAGCAGTGATGTCCGGCAGAAAGAGGCAGGACACATGAGGATGTGTGTGTGTGTGTGTGTGTGTGTGTGTGTGTGTGTGCGTGCACGTGCGTGTTTGTGTGTGAGAGAGAGAGACTTCTTTGATGAAGATAAAGTGTTTGTGACGGAGTTTGCGAAGAAAAAGTGTGTGTGTGTGTGTCTGTGCGTGCGTGTGTGTGTGTATGAGAGTGCGTGCGTGCGTGCGTGCGTGCACCTGTGTAAGCGCACGTGCGTGTGAGTGCATGTGTGTGTGTTACAGCCACCTCACAGTCCGGACATTCCCCCCCCCCAATATCATGCTTATGTTCTTAGTAGATTTACAAACTTGCAAAAACAGTATCTTCGTCAATACGCACATTAACACTTACAGGTGTGTGTACAGGTGTGTGCGTACAGGTGTGTGCGTACAGGTGTGTGCGTACAGGTGTGTGTGTACAGGTGTGTGCGTACAGGTGTGTGCGTACAGGTGTGTACCTTATTTTCAAATCATCATTTCCTTCCTTGACAGTTCAGTTAAGTTCCACCATATTTTTTTTTTTTCAATTTGTTTTTCAACAAAACTGCAGTTAAAAAACAATCGGCAGTTGTTCAGTGTGTTTCTATGACGATGCCTCAATTGCATCATCGCCTTGTGTTAATTTTTCTTTAAGTCTTTTATTTTTTTTTTTTATAAAAGTGTACATATTATATATATTTTGTTATTTAAGATATTTTCGGCACACTCATTTCGATTTCAAACGGTGTGTGTGGGTCAAATTGTGCATGTTGATTCTTGTACGTCGGGGTTCCGGAAGGTTCAGTCAGTCGGTCAGGTTTGTCGGGTTGCTTGGTTTCAGGACGGAACGCGATGATGTCAGAGCGGAATGCGATGATGTCTGAGACCAAACCGGACAATCTGATTGGTTGGCAGTCACACTGACAGAAAAAGGCTTGTCGTCCATGGGTGTGCTTTTGCTTCAGTTTTGGCAATTTTGATTAAAAACACCTAATATTTTGTAGAAATTGATATTGAAATTTGCCCCAAAAAATCGGCTGAATACAGAGATTTTTCTTCCAGATTCACAATAATAATAATAATAATAATAATAATAATTTCAGAAAATAAAATAAAAATACCCTTCTGGAACATTTACACTGTTGTATGGTAGCCTCTAAGGGCCACAGGAGAGGAGAAAAAAAAGAGATTTAAAATTATGCATTTTGAGAATTAAGCCGAAATACAATCTTGAGAATAAAGTTGACAGTTTAAAGGTGCAGTGTGTAATATGACATCATCAAGAAAGTTCTACAAAGTTCAAGAATGCAACGCTCCCTGGGTAACCCCAACCCTTTAGAATAATAACAGAAGCTACAGTGGCCTTCAAGGACAAGAACAATTCTAAATTTTAAACAATGCACCTAATGCCATTCCAACTATGACACTTTCAAGATGGCGGCACTAGGCCTTGGTCCAAAATATGCAGAAATATGGACATATATGAGACCCTTTCTAAGGGAAAAAAAAATAATTCAAATATTTTTTTTCAGCTATTATGCACTAAATTAAATGTACTTATGGATATTATAATTACTTTCTACAAAATCTGCTAGGAAATAAAACCCAAAATTCTACACACTGCAGGTTTAAGTACATACTAAAAAAATACAAAAAAATTCCTATCAGTATTTTTTCTGTCTCCTGTGGCCCTTATAGGCTTCCATACGTTTGCCTTTTTCTTGCAAACTGCTTTCTAGCCTTCTTACTGTAGTGTAAATACATGTGGAGTACAGCCAAGGCCTTTGAGAAAAGTCAAAGGACCAATGTTAAAAGGTTAAAGATCTGCTGTGCCTGTTTTATTGAGAATGCATCATACACTGAATTTGTTTTATTTTTGTTTCTTGGTTTGCAATGTGTGTGTGTTTTTTTCCTCATTGCATTTCCACTGAGAGATAGTTGAGAGCTTGAAGAAGTGTCCTAGTGTTTGAGAAGATATTTTTGTACCTTCCAGCTTGCCGTAGGTTAGTTTTTGTCCATGTACAGTTTGATAATTAGACAACGGTCAAAACTTGCTTTTAATTTTTTCAAAGACAAAATTATTTTAAGAAGAAAATGTTTATTGGCTGCTGACATCACTTTCCTATTTTTTCTATTCCTTTTTATAAAACAAAACTTTATTAACAATCTGATGAACAATTGTTGAACATTTTTAAGCAGAATATCCAAGGGACATACTGTATATATATTGTGCTTTTTTAAAGTAACAATATACTGTTTAAACTGTCAATTTGAGACCTTCCTCTTTAGTGACAAAACCACTGAACGTCAGCAAGTGTCTAAAAGTATTTTATTTTTTTCTATTGTTTTCTATGTGTCTAAAACATAAAGTCGTAGCTAAGGAAGGTACAACAATATCTTAATGTCTTTCTTAGGATTTCCCCGGTTTGTCGTGTGTATTATCGCTACATTCAAGTAATAGAGAAAACAATTAGTTTTTTTTAAATTAAAAATTAAAAATTTGCTAACAATCCTTAAGGTGTTTCTAGAATCCTTAAGACTTTTCAAAAAATCTAAAATCAACAAAATGTATAAAAAAATATTCCATCAGAGGCATTTTCAATCCATTTGAAAAGATGCAACAGCAAATCCTTAATTGGTAGCCACACAATGACATACATAACATACATCTTATACATACAACATACCTTATTATACCATAATACCTTATTATGTATGAACATAAAACAATCCCCACACCCCCAAAAACCAAATCAAAAATTGCATTTATATTTTTCCCATATCCTAACACGCTGGTCTTGCGAGGCTAGTTTTATTTTCATCTTGATATTACAAAAAAAAAATCTCGAAAAGTGTTTTTAAATTAAAAAAAAAATGCTAGTAGTAAATGTAATGTACTTTTGAATGTGGCGATAACATATATATACAGACACAAACTTGCATAGGACACTGGGTTGCACTGCTTCAAGGCTCTGTATTGTGAATATGTTGTATACCAATCACTCACTGTGTAGCTATTTGTGAAAAGATACTTTGTGTTGCCAACAGCGCTTTTTTTTTTGCCCGCGAGACTTGCAACAATATCAAAAAATAGTGATGACATTTCCCGTATTATTTTGTTGAGATGTTAAGGGCTATGTTCGAAAAGCCCTACTAACGTCCTACTCATTTTGACGTCAATTTGAGTACGTTGTGGTTGTTTATGCGAGTTTGTCTGTAGGCGAGAAATGCCCGGATGAGAACTTACTTCCGGGAAGATTTTGTGAATGGATCGATAAGTTACTTTTCCTACTCAACCAACCGCCCCACAATGCAATGCGTCTTTTCAAACGACATGGAAGTTTTTTTTTTTTTAGTATATACATGTTGAGTATGTGGGAGGGAGGACGTTAGTAGGCCGCTTCGAACGCAGCCGAAGTTGTTAGAAAATGGCTACAACCAGGTTCAGGACGCCCTCAGGTTTTCATGGGTCAGAGAAGTTGCATTTAAACATTTCACGATCCATTCATAAATCCCCATTTTGACTTTTTCGTTTTGATACAACTTTTAAAAAACAATAATTTTTTTCCTTTTGAGTTTGTTCTGGATTTTTTTTTTCGATAAGTGAGAAAAAATAACGAGTTTGAAATTTGAAAACATTTCTTCTACATGTGTGTAAATGACGGTCTGTACATGTGATTATTTGATGCTTGCATTTTTCGTTTTTTAAATTTTTTTTTTGTTTGTTTTTTGCAAGAAAATAATGCCAAATAAAGCGTTTCATTTATAAAAGAGCCTGTGTGTGGTTTTTTTTTTCTGTCATTGACTTATTTTCTCTTTCCAAAGGTTTCAATACACACACTGCAAACATTCAAAACATTTTCGGCTTATTTTAAAGCTGGGGTGGAGGATTTTGGGGAGAAAATGGCAGTTTGGATAGAGATTCAGAATCCAAATACCTCAACCGCTCCACTTGTTCTCTTTGGTCCCTCCCCTATGGTCCCTCCCTGACACGCTCTACACGAACAAAATCTTGCCAAAGTGAATGGACAGTCCCAACAGCCAATAAGAGCCTCGCTCTGATTGGTCAAAGTGTACAGCTCATGTTAACTTTGACCAATCACAAATCACATACCCCAGCTTTAACTTACACCATTATAAACAGTATCAACATTTGCAGGACAAAAAAAGTAAACACAAGGACAAATTGCTGTTCTCATGTCATGCATAATGCAACTGCTAACTACACTTTTAGGGAAAATTTTGCAGACGGGGGTTGCGTTCCGAATCGCATACTTTCTACTATATAGTATGTAGAAAAAAGATTTAGGATGTCCAGATTATTGTGGTCAGATTTAGGATGGTTAGAAGTACCCGGATGTCCTACTTCATGCGGCCAAGATTGTTAGTGTTGAAAACTGCATCCTATTTGGGCGATTCTGACCCACAATCCATTGCGCAGCCTCCATATGAAAACAAACGGGGATGCGACGGATATAAAGGCAAGAGGCAAGATCAAGGCGCAATGTTATGATGAAATAAGAGAGTAAAGTATGTCCCAGTAGTATGCCTACTGCATGCTAACTAGATTATTTTTATCGTCGGATATAGTATGTAGAATAGAAAAAAGAAAGTATGCGATTCGGAACGCAACCAAAGATTATGCCTACTCCTTGACCAGATGGAGAATGTAATGGAGAGTGTCCATTGAGAGATAGACAGCGAAGATGAGCTTTGGTGGCTAAACAAACACATGTAAACTCAGTCACAAACCTTTTTCAAATCAAACAGGGGTCTTACTCACCTTTTTTTAATGGGATAACCATTGCAGTTTTCTATACTATCTATGAGTTTAGCCAGAGTACATTTAGTTAGGCCACTTTAATTTACTAGGTCATTATTGCGGCTCGTGTGTTATGAGCGCCATCCTGTGGTGGTCAGAGGCTATTGCACGGCAGGATATTTTAGGCTTAGGAAAAAGTGAACACAAACAACTAACATGGCGTATTCTAGGCTACTTAACAGGTTTCTAAAGACATTGTTTAAACTAAAGGTAAATGTTAAGCAAAAAAATAAAAAGTCAAAAGGGTAGGTAGGTCCCTTCAACCTGCAGTGTGTAGAATTTTGGGTTTTATTTCCTAGCAGATTTTGTAGAAAGTAATTATAATAACCATAAGTACATTTAATTTAGTGCATAATAGCTGAAATTTTTTTTTTGAATTATTATTTTTTCCCTTAGAAAGGGTCTCATATATGTCCATATTTCTGCATATTTTGGACCAAGGCCTAGTGCCGCCATCTTGAAAGTGTCATAGTTGGAATGTCATCAGGTGCATTGTTTAAAATTTAGAATTGTTCTTGTCCTTGAAGGCCACTGTAGCTTCTGTTATTATTCTAAAGGGTTGGGGTTACCCAGGGAGCGTTGCATTCTAGAACTTTGTAGAACTTTCTTGATGATGTCATATTACACACTGCACCTTTCAGTACTGTTATATAGTCCAGGAAAGGCTGACATATCTGTTTAAACTTCTCTGCTTTCCCTGAAATCTCATAACGAATTTCCTCCATCTATGAAGTATCAGAGAACTCTTTTAGCCAGATGTCTTTATTCCAAATGGTTACTAAACACAAAGTAAATAGAAGAAGCTGATGGGAACTTCATATTTGGTTTCAAAATGTTAGTATTTGACCTTCAGTTGTTTTCAGTTGAGACGTCGGGGATCACAAAAGTTATTACAATCAATCCTTAAGGGGAACGTTAATGTCAGGGCAAAGATTCATGGCAATATATCTAGCGCGCGCAAACACACATACATACACACGCAGACACACACACACACACACACACACCTGCACAGCCAGACCAAACTGATGTGAACCAGATGTAGGCAAAAGAATAACAGTTTTAAGATCGCCAAAGACATCAGGCTGTATCGTATTGGGACAGTGAATATTTTGGGTTTTTAATAGCTATTAAAATGAGCTTGATTACATTTTAAATGTAATGTAACTTTGTTTAGACAGGAACAATGTACAAAATAAACATTAACATTATTTAGAGCAAGGAGAGATGCACTGTACACACTGCATATTTTGTGTGTGTGTGTGTGTGTGTGTGTGTGTGTGTGTGTGTGTGTGTGTGTGTGTGTGTGTGTGTGTGTGTGTGTGTGTGTGTGTGTGTGTGTTATCTTTACATTTATGTATTGTAAGTACTGTCCTGCATGTGATCTTGATACATCAGTGATTGGTGTGTACATTGTAATACGGAATTCTACTTGACAGCTCATGTGTTAAAGGTGCAGTGTGTAATATGACATCATCAAGAAAGTTCTACAAAGTTCTGGAATGCAACACTCCCTGGGTAACCCCACCCCTTTAGAATAATAACAGAAGCTACAGTGGCCTTCAAGGACAAGAACAATTCTAAATTCGAAACAGTGCATCTGATGACATTCCAACCATGACACTTTCAAGATGGCGGCACTAGGCCTTGGTCCAAAATATGCAGAAATATGGACATATATGAGACCCTTTCTAAGGGAAAAAATAATAATTCAAAACATTTTTTTAAGCTATTATGCACTAAATTAAACATACTTATGGATATTATAATTATTTTCTACAAAATCTGCTAGGAAATAAAACACAAAATTCTACACACTGCAGGTTTAAGAAGAGTTGTTGGTTGAAAAGTTATTGGTACTGCATTACACGACTTATTCCGCTAGGTGACGCCATTGATCTATTTCACCACTAACTTTCACTTCCTGCCTTTTAAACACACGAAGAAGAAGAATGTATCATGATGGTTCCTGACGGTAGCGACGGTGTGACTGTTTGCGCTTGTAAAGGCATAAGGACGTGTCTACAGTGTGAACAGTTGAAGGGAAAAGGACAATTAGAGTCGAATGAACCCAAGGTAAATATATACGACTGTTAAAATGTGGTTTTATATTGTTTTTATCAATAGGAAACACACAGAGCTGTTGCTGGCAGTTAGCTACGGATGCCCGCAGTGGACATTCCATGTATCTCGCTCGTGTCTGAACTAACGTGTAGTAATAGTATTGTTTATTTCGATCTACACACGCAGGCACGCGCGCGCGCACGCACACACGCACGCACGCACACACGCACACACACACACACACACACACACACACAACACACACACACCTGAAATTTCATGCACCTCTTCTGACAATAACATTACTATCATAATGTGTCATCCTGGGTCATAAGCAGAAATCAGATAATGCTAGAAATGCCAGACCGACAAACAGACAGAGACACACACTAACTCACTCACTCACTCACTCACTCACTCACTCACTCACTCACTCACTGTCTCACTCACTCACTCCTCTCACTCACTCACTCACTCACTGTCTCACTCACTCACCCCCCCACTCACTCACTGTCTCACTCACTCACTCACTCACTCACTCACTCACTCACTCACTCACTCACACACTGTCTCACTCACTCACTCACTCACTGTCTCACTCACTCAATCACTGTCTCACTCACTCACTCACTCACTCACCACTCACCACCACTCACTCACACCACTCACTCACTCACTCACTCACTCACTGTCTCACTCACTCACTCACTCACTGTCTCACTCACTCACTCACTCACTCACTCACTCACTCACTCACTGTCTCACTCACTCACTCACTCACTCACTGTCTCACTCACTCACTCACTGTCTCACTCACTCACTCACTCACTCACTCACTCACTCACTCACTCACTCACTCACACACACACCTAATAACGATCATTACACGGACCCATACTATATCTAAGTAGTCAGTAAAACACGATATATCACAGTAGTAAACATTACATCACACTGTTAAACATCTTTGTTGGCGTTCATAACCTCGTTGTAATAACCAGAATGTAACACTCTGCTGCTTGACGGTTTTTCATATTCCACTGCCTGATAAACAGACACACACACTCACTCACTCACTCACTCACTCACTCACTCACTCACTCACTCACTCACTCACTCACTCACTCACTCACTCACTCACTCACACACACACACACCTAATAACGATCATTACACGGACCCATACTATATCTAAGTAGTCAGTAAAACACGATATATCACAGTAGTAAACATTACATCACACTGTTAAACATCTTTGTTGGCGTTCATAACCTCGTTGTAATAACCAGAATGTAACACTCTGCTGCTTGACGGTTTTTCATATTCCACTGCCTGATAAACAGACTCACTCACTCACTCACTCACTCACTCACTCACTCACTCACTCACCCACCCACCCACCCACCCACTCACTCACTCACTCACTCATTCACTCACTCACTCACTCACTCACTCACTCACCCACCCACTCACCTCGCTCATACTAGAAATACAAATGAAGATTACTTG
The DNA here is from genome assembly GCA_026929865.2 of Hyperoplus lanceolatus. Classification (NCBI taxonomy): domain Eukaryota; kingdom Metazoa; phylum Chordata; class Actinopteri; order Uranoscopiformes; family Ammodytidae; genus Hyperoplus; species Hyperoplus lanceolatus. Next base: position 3,456,595 of record CM049407.1, read on the forward strand.
AACACACACACACACACACACACTGTGAATTATGAAATTGTTGTGGTTTGAAAGTTGTACATTAGTAATTCATTGTGTTGCTATCTCAGTGGTTGAGTCTGGAATAAAGACTTTAATCAGACTGATCTGAATGGTTTAATTGTCTCTTTGTCTGCTTGTTGTATATTTGCTTTGTGGTTTGTGTGTGTGTTGTATTTTTACTCGACATCATCGTAAATAAGACTCACCCTAGGGCTGGGCGATATGGGCTAAAATCATCGCATATATTCGATATATCGCCCAGCCCTAACTCACCCCACAATTGGGAAACATTTTAAAAGATGATAAAGGCTATCAACTTCCTGTACCAGTAAAAAATCTCTATTCATTTAAATTACATATATATATTTTGTCCTCTAAAGTATAGTATAGTAGATTTTATTTGCGACTGTGGCTCAGGTGGTAGAGCGGGTCGGCTGATGATCAAAGGGTTGGAGGTTCGATCCCCGCCCTGCCACCTGTGTCACAGTTGTTGTGTCCTTGGGCAAGATACTTCACCCACCTTGCCTCGTGTGAATGTCGATAGTTAGTCTGCTATCGGTGTATGAATGTGTGTGTGAATGGTAACGTGGGAATGGGAACAGGTCTCCCTTGCAAAAGAGTCTTCGGTCTCAATGGGATTTACCTGTATAAATAAAGGTTAAAAAAAAAAAATAAATAAAAAAAAATTGGACATGGACATGACAATGTCATTGGACGAACCAGATGCATTGTTTACAGTGTGTTAGCATATATGCTAGTTTACGACACCTGTCCACAGGAGGCTTTTTAAAAACACAAATAAAGATCTCTTCAATAACATTATTTCTTTCTTTCGTCCTCTATAGATCGTGCATCGTTTCATTTACGACCCGGAGACTCGGCTGG
>CM049407.1:3460000-3527500 GCA_026929865.2 Hyperoplus lanceolatus
CTTTTAAAGAAAAGAATCCAAAATAAAGGTGTAAAAAAACAATATATAAGCCGTACATATTAAAGGTGGAGGCAGGAATTCTGGAGACAACTTGTTAAAATCACTTTTTGTCAAAATCGGTGGATGTCTCTCCTCATGATCTGCTACCTGTCTGTACTGTGTGTGCAAAAGTCCATTGTTAATACACAGCCTAGGCTCTGTAAACAGGCCTGTTGCTAGCTATAGTGGGCCACGTTTGTTGAAATACTCTCTGTTTTACATACCTGTGTGTTTACAGAGCCTGGGCTGTGTATCAACAACATATTTTTTTTTCAGTGCACAGTCAAACACAGTACGGACAGGTAGCGGACTGTGAGGAGATATTCATTGATTGTGGGTGATGTGATGTTTATATTAAACACCATTATTTTTGTACTGTCCATTTGCTGAATTGTATAATGATGCTTTGACAACATAACATAACTTGGAATCTAGGGATGGCAATGGGAAATGGTAAAAAGGGCTCCCTTGTCTTCGGTCTCAATGGGATTTACCTGTAGAAATAAAGGTTAATTTTTTTATTTTTTTTTAAATAGCGTTGGAATCTAGCATGGCAATAAATAAAGGGATTTTCTTGTACCGTCTATTTTTTTCATTTATTTTTTAGCGTTTTCTTCTTGTTTTATTCCTAATGCACCTTCACTCGTGGAACTCCTAATTACGTTGTATAGGAAATAACATTAAACTTTATTTATACAGCAACTTTCATACAGGAAATGCAGCTCTTAAAGTTCGGTAACACTTTATAATAAGGAACACAAAAACATTGTAAAGTTCCTAGTTCCTACTACATAGATATGAAGTATCTACTACATACGTTTTTTTTTTGTGTTACCTAAAACACCTTTATAGTGAATAACACAAAAAGACCTATGGTAGATGAATGCAAAAACAACAATACAAACACAATATACAATGCAAATACATCAAATACACACCAACTGATAAACAAAAACATGTTTAGATAGAGATGTAGAATGGCTGGAATTAAAATTAAATGCGTGAAAGTACAATATCGCCGAATTAAAACAGTTACAGGTAGAGTTTGGCAGATTTAAGATGATATGTTTAAAATTTAAATTTGTGAAAGGATATGAAGGTAGGCCTATCTATTGTATTTGTTTGGCTGTATATTGTTCCAGGAGTGAGGGGCTTAAAGGTGCAGTGTGTAATATGACATCATCAAGAAAGTTCTACAAAGTTCTAGAATGCAACGCTCCCTGGGTAACCCCAACCCTTTATAATAATAACAGAAGCTACAGTGGCCTTCAAGGACAAGAACAATTCTAAATTTTAAACAATCCCTGATGACATTCCAACTATACACTCTCAAGATGCGGCACTTTTGGTCCAAAATATGCAGAAATATGACATATATGAGACCCTTTCTAAGTGAAAAAATAATAATAAAAAAATTCAGCTATTATGCACTAAATTAAATGTACTTATGGATATTATAATTACTTTCTACAAAATCTGCTAGGAAATAAAACCCAAAATTCTACACACTGCAGGTTTAAAACAAGGAACATAGTCATGTTGAAAAAGTATTCCAGTGTTTTCTGAACGAGTAGTAGCCCTGTTTGTGGACGTCTATCCATCAAAACTATGACGTAGGTCCTTAGCATGTTAATAGCGCAAACATGACGAAACATGGCCCTGCTCCGAAGTTGACAGTTTTAAAATATTATAATATAATAGCCTACATATTATTTTGTTTCATTTTGCATATTCATTGTTCCGTGCTTTTACTTTGAAGGCCGGACATCCGTGTTTACACTTACTGGCCGCTCGCGCTTGCCGTTGGCTGAAGCCGCTGTACACACACACACACACACACACAAAACCCAACCTGTGTGTTGATCGCTGTGTGTCTCATTAACACCCGAGTTTTATTATAAGCCGGGTGGATTTCACGGGCGAGGAGGGAGCGGGGGCTTCTCTAACTTCGCCCTGAAGAGACGCGACAACGTAAACATAGCGACGACACTGCGACTATGACATTTAAATGGCGATTTTTTTAAAGTGAGATACATGTAGCTTTTTTTCTGATGTAGCTTCTTGTAGCTAGCTGCGTCCGTCGCGTGCAGTGTATCCTACACACAGCGGGTTTTGTTCTAGCTCTTCAACAGCCTTTGCATGACAAATTAGCCCAACGACCAACCGACGGACAGGGCGATGAAAAGCTAAAGGAAAAAGGCTCGTTTTGTTGGGGGAAAACCCATAATAATCCATTGGTTGTCAGAAGCTAACAAGCTACCTCCAGCCCAGGGGCTAACCCCCACGGTCGCCAGCCGAATTGATGGCCGGAAATCCTAGGAGGGGCGCCGGGCTCATCGGCTTGATGAAGGACGCCTTTCAACCGAGCCAGCAGCCTCCACAGCCGCATCAACCCGCCGTGGTCGATAAAAAAATGGTGGAGAAATGCTGGAAACTCATGGACAAGGTAAAAATAGACATAAATAAATGAGTTTTTCGCCATAGACACTGTGTATATAAAAGAGGGTTTGACAGTAGCCTACTGTTCAATTTGCATCATAAAAGACCATTGGTAGAGGCAGTATTCAGACCCTATAGTGAAGTAAAAGGACAGATATACATTGTATTGACATTAAGCAGTGGTGTAAGCAGTATATGAAAACCCCAAGCCCACTAGACTAAGAGTAGATACCTTACTAGATAAAATACTCAATGAATTACAATTCACAAGTCACTTACAACACCACTAGAGGAAAAGTACAAAGCCTACTATACGTATGCTTAAAGGTGCAGTGTGTAATATGACATCATCAAGAAAGTTCTACAAAGTTCAAGAATGCAACGCTCCCTGGGTAACCCCAACCCTTTAGAATAATAACAGAAGCTACAGTGGCCTTCAAGGACAAGAACAATTCTACATTTTAAACAATGCACCTAATGCCATTCCAACTATGACACTTTCAAGATGGCGGCACTAGGCCTTGGTCCAAAATATGCAGAAATATGGACATATATGAAAAAAAAATAATTCAAATATTTTTTTTCAGCTATTATGCACTAAATTAAATGTACTTATGGATATTATAATTACTTTCTACAAAATCTGCTAGGAAATAAAACCCAAAATTCTACACACTGCAGGTTTAAATAACACGTGATAGTAGAAATAGCAAACTGAATAGAATGCTCTTGTACCACCAGGGAAACACCTAGTATGTGCTCATGTACTGTGCTCATCTTTTTGACCCTAACACAAAAATAAAACGAGAATATAGGCTCCTCTTGTATAAGTGAAAATACTGCATTAAAATGTTACCTAATGTTAAAACTCATAGACAAGACATATTGACAGTTCTGTGTATTCAAATTAGTGCTAATAGTGCAATTATTACTAAATGTTGTGTGTGAGAATTGTGTGATGGTGTTGGTTGGGTTTGCTTGGTCAGGTCATTCATGGAAAATAGATTTGAATCTGAATTCATTTTACCAGGTAAGACAAAGGATTTTTTTTCTTCTTTTTTTTTTTTAACCTTTATTTCTACAGGTAAATCCCATTGAGTCCGAAGACTCTTTTGCAAGGGAGACCTGTTTCCCTTTCCCACGTTACCATTCACACACACATTCATACACCGATAGCAGCAGGCTAACTATCAACATTCACACGAGGCAAGGTGGGTGAAGTGTCTTGCCCAAGGACACAACAACTATGACACAGGTGGCAGGGCGGGGATCGAACCTCCAACCCTTTGATCATCGGCCGACCCGCTCTACCACCTGAGCCACAGTCGCCCCAAATATTGAACGGTCGGTTGATATAAAACACCAGTGGTAGATGGAGTAGTTTAAAGAGACTTATGACATTTTCCAAAATCGTCCCACTTCACCATTTTTCACCCCATGATACCAAACTGTAAAAATAATTAGAGATGCACTGCCACTGATACACTATTTTTTCAGTACGATCTGATTTCCGATATCTGGGTCACTGTCCGATATCTTAATTATTCTACATTTCTTTGCTGGTAGTGATGTTATGTGTAAGGTTAGGAAGGCTTAAGCACAACACAGCAATTAAAATTCAAAAGAGCAACAAACACACAGAAATGCATATAGGTTCATCTTAACATATGAGAACATCAGAACACAACTTTTGAATTGTTAAGATTCTAATATTAATGTAATGGTATATCACAAAGCGTTGATCTTAAAATAAAAATCTTCAGTTGTCAGTCCGATATCAGATACGTCGATTGTAGCCATATCAGACCCGATATTGATATTGGATCTGATCGGCCCCATCCTTAAAAATAATGGGTACAAGTAAGATTTGTGCACTGAAAACGTTACTGTATTGTGTAAGTGTTATCGGGAAAATGTACTTAATGTATTGGAAGTAAAAGTGACTGTTCTACTATAATGTATTAGATAATTTCTACTAAATCATGCAGTAATGACAAAGCAGGTTAGCTGGGTGAGGTGGGACTCGAATACTGAAAAATATATTACATTTTCATTGTGGTTTTCAAGTTACTTTCATATATTTATTGTTGCTTGGTAAAAAATGACGATAATAAAATAAAAAAGCCGCAGATTATCTTGTGTAGAAATAATTTATACTCATGCACAAAGCATTGACAGACAGTTCTGGACATTTTCAAAACACGGAACTGAAAAAAGATATGTTTATTTTTAGCTGTAGTCGCTTATCAGTAGCTCCTCTGCTGAAATACCACTTCCTATATTTCTATATTTCACCATTATCAGTGTCGTGGAGAGTTTTTGCAGAAGCTTGCTGGAAGCTCAACTATATTTATATTTTTGCATATTGATTCAGAAGTAAATTTACTTTTATTTTGAAAATGGTTAGTTAGTTAGTTAGTTAGTTAGTTAGTTGGTTGGTTAGTTAGTTAGTTGGTTGGTTAGTTAGTTAGTTGGTTAGTTAGTTAGTTAGTTGGTTGGTTAGTTAGTTAGTTAGTTAGTTGGTTGGTTAGTTAGTTAGTTAGTTAGTTAGTTGGTTGGTTAGTTAGTTGGTTAGTTAGTTAGTTAGTTAGTTGGTTGGTTAGTTAGTTAGTTAGTTGGTTAGTTAGTTAGTTAGTTGGTTAGTTAGTTAGTTAGTTGGTTAGTTAGTTAGTTAGTTAGTTATAAGGAAAATCAATTTTTAATTTTTATAAGTAAAATTATTTTTAAATTTTCATTTTATTTTTACATTTTTTCTCAGATTTAACCCCCACTGACGATCCTTCAACTACAGCTCTGGGAAAAAAAAATAAGAGACCACTCTAAATGTTCAGTGTCTCTCATTTTACTGTGTACAGGCATATGTTTGAGTAGAAGGAACATTTTGGTTTTATACTATTAACTACTGACAACATTTCTACCAAATTCCAATACATTTTTTTGTCATTAAAGAGCATTTTCAATAAGTAATGTAGAGATGAAGATTGAAGAAAAATCCAGACTGGTCTCTTCATTTCTTCCGGGGCTGTATTTAGAAAGGCTTTCTGTGGCTATACGTTTACCCGAAACAAAAACGAATATGGCCGTCCAAATTTTTATGTTTTTTTTTATCATTGAGAATCGAACGAATAATAAGGTGTTTTCAGCTTCTGGCTATCGGGTAGAAATTGTTTATTGGGGGTGCCTTTAGCTCAGTTGGTAAGGCGTCCCCCCCCCACCATGGGCCTCGGCCAGCAGCAGACCCGGGTTCGATTCCAGCCCGCGGTCGTCAGGCTGGTCTCTTAATCTTTTCCAGGGCTGTATATTCATATTTTTGTATATTGATTCAGTAGGGCATTTACTTTTATTTAGATTTTTTTTAAGTCGGTTAGTTAATCAGTTATTAAACTACAGATGACAAACATTTGGGCCATAAACAGAAAATAATTTATTTAAATGTATTTCATTTTATTTGATTCTCTACTTGAACCCCATTGATGAGCCCTGTCCCCTTTGTATTTAAAAAAATATATTTTATACTATTAAAATTGAAATATAATATAAAAAGTTACGCTATATAGCTTTAAAGGGCTGTATGAACTCTGTGTGTGTGTGTGTGTGTGTGTGTGTGTGTGTGTGTGTGTGTGTGTGTGTGTGTGTAGTAGCAGGCTTGTTCTTTCTAGTCATTCGTCGATGTCTGTCACTGTAGTTTATCTTGTGAACAATCTCTAGCCGGATGAGATGAAAGAGAGAGAGAGACAGAGAGAGAGAGATACAGAGAGGGAGAGAGAGAGGGGAGGGAGAGAGAGAGATACAGAGAGGGAGAGAGAGAGGGGAGGGAGAGGGAGGGAGAGACAGAGAGACAGAGGTGGTGGGGGGGTGAGAGAGAGGTGTGAGAGAGAAAGAGATAGGTGGTGAGAGAAGGGGGATGTGGGGACAAGAGTTCAGATGGTCATGGTAGAGAGAGAGAGAGAGAGAGAGATGGGGAGAAAGATACAGAGATCATGAAAGAGAGAGAGAAAGATACAGAGAGCATGAGAGAGAGAGAGAAAGATACAGAGAGCATGAGAGAGAGAGAGAGAGAGAGAGAGAGATAAGACCTTGCAGCATTATTGGCTACATGTCTGTGCTGTGTATAGAGGTGGCTCTGTGCTGCTGCTGCCGTAGTTATAAGAGCCCAACATTTATAACCAACCTGAAATGTAATTTTTTTTTAAATTGTCAGAATTCATTCAAATTCAGAAACACACACACTCACTCACTCACTCACTCACTCACTCACTCACACACTCACACACTCACTCACTCACTCACTCACTCACTCACTCACTCACTCACTCACCCCCCCCCCCCCCCCCCCCCCACCCCCCCCCCCCCCCATTCACACCTACACTGTGACGTGTGTTGTCACATGGTACAGGCTGATCCCTTTTACTGGAAGATTTAAACCCTTCTGTTTAATGTTTTTTTTTTTTGTTAATACCTGGGTCATATGAATCCACTTAGGACTGAGGGCTAGGATACAGAGGCAGGGGTTTAATGCCTTGGCTTGCAGCAGTTGAAACAAAAATGATGGCCTCTTCTAATGTAAAATCTAGCACTGTCAAAGTAAAGGGGTATATGTTAGGTATGTTTTGGGGGTGATGTAAATTCAATAGTGGAACAGTTTGCCTTAATGTGACTTTCTTTCGTGCATTTTCCAAATTTGTGCACGTTATACCTGAAACATCCTTACTTACTAGCATCTAGCTGTTATTTTCATGTCGCTATTTCAACCGTATCTCCCAATGCATTTCCCTCAAGTCCCAGAAGTGTACAATACATTTTATGTAGCTTATTCAAGTGTATTAACTAACACCACGTGTGTGTGTGTGTGTGTGTGTGTGTGTGTGTGTGTGTGTGTGTGTGTGTGTGTGTGTGTGTGTGTGCGCGTTTGTGGGTGTGTGTTCCATATAGTCTCTGAAGTGTTCAATAAATTTGTTAAAATGTCATTTAAGCAAAACAAACATAATTCACACAGTCTATTGCTCTAACAGTTTATTTATTAACACTGTGTGTGTGTGTGTGTGTGTGTGTGTGTGTGTGTGTGTGTGTGTGTGTTAACACCATATCTACACACAGAACTTCCTCATTTGACTGCTGAGCTCACAAGGGGATTTTTCTTCAGCTATTCGCTCTGTTGTTATCGCTCCTACATCCTCATCAGCTGTTGATAATTAACGTTATATCCATGAGAAAGTTGATGGCACGCCAAAAATCCTAGTTGTGTCTGTGTGCTTACTGTGACAGTTTAACTACCTACTACCTAGAGGGATTTATTTTATGCAGTGGGTCTCTTCATGTCAATTTTCCGAGTCACATTCTCTCACTTAAACTTTGCTGAATTTATAATCTAATTATGAAGATCAAACCCTTTTCTAAAGTCTCTCTGTCCCTCTCCCCTATCTACCAGGTTAGGCATACTGTCTGTGCGTGTGTGTGTGTGTGTGTGTCTGTCTGCCTGTCTGCCTGTCTGCCTGTCTGTCTGTCTGTCTGTCTGTCTGTCTGTCTGTCTTTCTTTCTTTCTTTCTCAATAATTTAAGCGCATCAACTCCACATTCTCAAACCATTTTCTAAAGTCTTTGTCTCTCTCCCCTATCTACTAGGTTAGGACTACTCTGTGTCTGTGTGTCTGTCTGTCTCTCTGTCTCTGTCTCTCTCTCTCTCTCTCTCTGTCCTCCCTCAATAATATAAGCGTATCAACTCAGTATCTGTCTCTTTCTCTCTCCCTCCTAGGTGGTGCGATTGTGTCAGAACCCCAAAGTGGCTTTAAAGAACAGCCCTCCATACATCCTGGACCTGCTCCCGGACACGTACCAACACCTGCGCACTGTCCTGTCCCGATACGAGGGCAAGATGGAGGTGCTAGGAGAGAACGAATACTTCAGGGTCGTCATGGAAAACCTGACGAACAAAACCAAGCAAACCATGAGCCTGTTCAAAGAGGCTAAAGAGAGGATGTATGAGGAAAACTCACAGCCCAGGTTAGTGTGTGTGTGTGTGTGTGTGTGTGTGTGTGTGTGTGTGTGTGTGTGGAGGGGGGGAGGGGTGTGTGTGAGAGTGTGTGTGTGTGTGTGTGTGTGAGAGTGTCACAGACCAGGTATGGAATACTCTTAACTGCAAAAATTCAAAATCTATATTTAAATTTAAAGTATAGAGGCTATAGAGTCCTCTTCACAGCAGACCCGGGTTAGAATCCAGCCCGGGTCGTTCTCTGCATGTCATTCCCCTCTCCATCTGTCTGTCTGTCTGTCTGTCTGTCTGTCCTCTTCACAGCAGACCCGGGTTAGAATCCAGCCCGGGTCGTTCTCTGCATGTCATTCCCCTCTCTGACACATTTCATCTCTGTCTCTACAACAGCTTTCTAATAAAATAGAAAAATGCCCCAAAAATAATCTTTAGAAAAAAAATATCTGAAAGGCACTTACAGGTGGAGTCAGCGATTCTGGAGAACACCGATTTTAACACACTGTTAAAATCAGTGAATATCGGGGCGCTCTGGTGGTGTAGTGGATAGAGTGTGTACCATATTGGCTCCGGCCTTCGTTGCAGTGGTCGCGGGTTCAAATCTGACCCATGGACCTTTACTGCAGGTCATCCCCCCTCTCTCTCTCTGTCTCTCTCTCTCTCTCTCTCTCTCTCTCTCTCTCTGTCTCCCCATGTCAACTCTGTACTATCAAATAAAGCTTGAAAATGCCAAAAAATTATCTTAAAAAAAAAAAAATCAGTGAATATCTCCTCACTATCCACTACCTGTCTGTACTTTGTTAGTGCTGGAAAAACAATGCACACAGCCTAGGCTCTGTAAACGGGTCTGTTGCTGCTAGCTATGATGGAGCCCTTTGTTTACATGCCGGTTTACGGAGCCTAAGTAAGTGTTTTTGACAAAAAAACATTCTCCAGATTCACTGACTCCACCATTTGAATTCTGCTCCTTATTTCAAGAAATCTTACCAAGTGAATGATTTTTTTTTTATTACAAGTGAAAGTTGTACACACACACACACACACACACACACACACACACACACACACACACACACACCCACACCCAGTGCAGTGTGTACATCCGGGTCTTATGTCAGCCGTTGTCATTGTGTGAGAGAGAGAGTCGGCTCATCACTAGGATGTAGCAGAGAAAGTGTTTGATGAGGCTTATATCTGTTTGACTTGGCTCCATATCCAATACATCAGGACGCTAATAAAAACTGCCTTATTGTCTGTACTGTGTGTGTGTGTGTGTGTGTGTGTGTGTGTGTGTGTGTGTGTGTGTGTGTGTGTGTGTGTGTGTGTGCGTGTGTGTGTTAGTGTTATAAGCAGTGTAGACTCAATGTTAAAGGTGTAGTCAGTGATTCTGGAGAACGCTTTTTGTCAAAATCACTTTTAGTCAAAATCAGTGAATATCTCCTCATGATCCGCTACCTGTCTGTACTGTGTGTGGCGTGCTGAAAATGAAAAAGGATAGAATGTTACTAAAACTATTAAGCATTTTGGTCTAAAGACTAAACAAGTAAAACTGCTGCTCAAGTGAACTCTGCCTTAAGTTACTGTCGAATTTTTTTCTGCTAAAATTTAGTTTAAACTAACCTTTGTACTTACAGTATCCAGGAAGAAGCTAACCATTTTCCAGAAGTGAACACACACACACACACACACACACACACACACACACACACACACACACACACACACACACACACACACACACACAGTCATTTACTTTGTTGCTGCGGTGGCATTATTTCTGAACAGCTGTTATTCTACTCACTCCACACAAAGTTGGCAGGGACGTTTTGAGATAATTATATAGTGCATGTATGGGCTCAAACAGGTCAGCTAACCACTACTTCTAAAGAAAGAAACTGCATTTACTGCTTTTATATGGAATTTTCTTTAAACAAAAATACTACCTCTGCGTTCCAATTTTTTTTTGTATTCTACATACTACAGCTGACCATAAACAGTATGTAGTTAGCATGCAGTATGCTACAATTAGTACAACATACTTTTGCTTAGGTATTTCATCTTAAAATGGCTCCTTGATCTTGCCTCTTGCTTATATATCCGTTGTTTTCACTCGGAGGCTCTGTTGATGTGACGTAACTTCCGGTGTGCTGTGGATTGTGGGTCAGAATTGCCCAAAAATCTTTCTGATTATGGCACACTCAAAATTATGTCCGAATGTAGTAGGGCATATTTTTAAAGGTGCTCTGAGGAACTTTCAGTTTGTGTTTATTCTAGCGCCCCCCTTTGGACAAAAGCGGTAAGTGTTTTTACCACGCCAGCTGTTGTTCCTGGGTGAGCGTATACCCCATGACAAAGGCATTAAGAAAAACTATATAAAAATAGCATTCATTGCACTGATGGTCTCGTTTTGCTGTTACATGTCATTTATGATCATCAGATGAAAAATTTGACTTTTCCAGAAATATCTAAAAGTTCCTCGTAGGACCTTTTAAGCATACTGCAATTGACCACATGTATTGGGACATCCTAAATCTTTTTCTACCATACTAAATAGCAAAAGAAGTATGAGGGGATATTGCAAACGCAGCCTACAAGGTCTGTAAACGTTTACTGAGAAGTACATTTATCACTCACTCACTCACTCACACACTCACTCACTCACTCACTCACACACACACACACACACACACACACACACACACACACACACACACACACACACACACACACACACACACACACGCAACCTGTGACATTTGGTCCAAAATAGAACGAGTCAAATGTCGGATCAACACGGCGGATTAAACTGTTGCAATCAGGCTTCACTTCCTCAGCCTCTCAGAAAAACATTACTAAGCGAAAGTTCCTTCCTCTGATGCTCATGACTTTATAGAGCTTCCTTCTCTCATACACTCCAGTGCGCCCGCTAACTATAGGCACAGTCTGTATAATGTAGAAGGGAAAGGTGTTTTTGTAAAGCGTATGGTGCACTGTTATTGCCTTATAAGTTATTACCCTTTTTGTGTGTGTGTGTGTGTGTGTGTGTGTGTGTGTGTGTGTGTGTGTGTGTGTGTGTGTGTGTGTGTGTGTGTGTGTGTGTGTGTGTGTGTGTGTGTGTGTGTGTGTGTGTGTGTGTGTGTGTGTGTGTGTGTGTGTGTGTGTGTGTGTGTGTGTGTGTGTGTGTGTGTGTGGATACTCATTCACTACTACAGAGTTTTATTTTATACAAAAAACAAACAAAAAATTATTTTAAACAATGAAACCATGCTCCAAATCTTTCGTACAAATTATTATGATTTTTTTTTAGAAATGGTTGGATTTGCGGCGCCCGTGGCTTCCCTCCACATCTGAAAATAAACCTTATGGCATGTACAAACCGTGTTAGATATGTCTTTTTCTCAAAAAAAGCATCAATTAATTATCCGCTGTACTACATTACAGTACATGTCATTTAGCAGACGCTTTTATCCAAAGCGACTTACAGCTGGAGCACACATTCATACACCGATAGCAGCAGCAGCTACCACGCAGGGTGCAAGCTAACTATCAGGAGACTTTTTAGGGTTCAGTGTCTCTTTGCCCAGGGACACTTGGACATGTGGCGGGGAGACGGGGGATCGAACCTCCGACCCTGTAGTTGCGGGTCAACCACCCTACACACTGAGCTACATCCTACATACCTTTACTCAAGCTGTATTTGTATCTCCCCTCTCCCTCTCGTTCTCCACCCAGGCGAAACCTGACCAAGCTTTCTCTGGTGTTCAGTCACATGCTGGCCGAGCTGAAGGCCGTCTTCCCAAACGGTTTGTTCCAGGGAGACAACTTCAGGATCACCAAGGCCGACGCAGCAGAGTTCTGGAGAAGGTCCTTCGGGGACAAGTGAGTGTTCATTTATTTATTGATGAACTTGCAAATATGTAAAATGTGGTTGAAATGGTTGTATGTGCTTTAAGGTCATGTCCACACGTACACGGGTATTTTTTTAGTAACGTGCTGTTTTGCAATTGTAAGGACTGTGTGTTAAAGCTTTAGTGTGTAACTTCTGTCGCCCCCCATGAGGAATTCTGAGTAATTACAACAACACTGTCGATGCAGCTACATGACGTAAGCCTTCAGCACATGGGTTTTATACCTTCTGCTGTACGTCCAGGTTTTTTCTTAGCAGTAAAATCAACAACTGAAACATTTCTTGGGCTCTTCTTGGGGTTTTTCTGAGCTCCTGCACCAGTGTCAGGGGCGGGGGGGGACACCAGTTTGTAAACGCTGCCACACTGAGAAATACAGGGAGAGTTTTGTAGGGAGCTGATAGGGCTTAATCAACTTTGTGTCAACTCATTTTGGCGATTTGCTTGAATGTAACCAACTTTCATTTAAATTAAAAAAATTACGCACTATAGCTTTAAACTAAGGCCTACATTCCTACCTACTTACCTTCCCCTCCCTGCCCCTCCTATGTATTATAGGACCATAGTACCTTTGAGATCTTTTTGGCGATTTTCTTGAATGTAACCAACATGCATTTAAATAAGAAAAACTACGCGCTATAGCTTTAAACTAAGGCCTACTAACCTGCCCCCCCCCTGTCCCTCCTATGTCCTGTAGAACCATAGTTCCTTGGAGAACCTTTCGTCAGGCGCTCCATGAGTTTCATCCCATCAGCTCCGGCCTGGAGGCCATGGCCCTGAAGTCCACCATCGACCTCACCTGCAACGACTACATCTCCGTATTCGAGTTCGACATCTTCACACGGCTTTTCCAGGTGAGTGACAAAGACAGTGGCTGTGTTTTTAAAAGCCCTACTAACGTCCTCCCTTCTGCATACTCAACATGTATATACTACATACTAAAAGCCCTACTAACGTCCTCCCTCCTGCATACTCAACATGTATATACTACATACTAAAAGCCCTACTAACGTCCTCCCTCCTGCATACTCAACATGTATATACTACATACTAAAAGCCCTACTAAAGTCCTCCCTTCTGCATACTCAACATGTATATACTACATACTAAAAGCCCTACTAACGTCCTCCCTCCTACATACTCAACATGTATATACTACATACTAAAAGCCCTACTAACGTCCTCCTTTCTGCATACTCAACATGTATATACTACATACTAAAAGCCCTACTAACGTCCTCCCTTCTGCATACTCAACATGTATATACTGCATAGTAAAAGCCCTACTAACGTCCTCCCTCCTACATACTCAACATGTATATACTACATACTAAAAGCCCTACTAACGTCCTCCCTCCTACATACTCAACATGTACAGTATCTCACAAAAGTGAGTACACCCCTAACATTTCTTCAAATATTTCATTATATCTTTCCATGGGACAACACTGAATAAATGACACTTTGATACAATGTAAAGTAGTCAGTGTACAGCTTGTATAACAGTGTAAATTTACTGTCCCCTCAAAATAACTCGACACACAGCCATTAATGTCTAAACTGCTGGCAACAAAAGTGAGTACACCCCTAAGAAAAAATGTCCAAATTGGGCCCAAAGTGTCAATATTTTGTTTTGCCATCATTATTTTCAAGCACTACCTTAACCCTCTTGGGCATGTAGTTCACTAGAGCTTCACAGGTTGCAACTGGAACCCTCTTCTACCCATTCATGACGACATCAAGGAGCTGGTGGATATTAGAGTCCTTGCGCTCCTCCATCTCCCGTTTTAGGATGCCCCAAAGATGCTCAATAGGGTTTAAGACTGGAGACATGCTTGGCCAGTCCATAACCTTTACCCTCAGCTTCTTTAGCAAGCCAGTGGTCGTTCGGAGGGGTGTTTGGGGTCGTTATCATGTTGCAGTACTGCCCTGCGGCCCAGTTTATGAAGGGAGGGGATCATGCTCTGCTTCAGTATGTCACAGTACATGTTAGAATTCAATGAACTGTAGATCCCCAGTGCTGGCAGCACTCATGCAGCCCCAGACCATGACACTCCAACCGCCATGCTTGACTCTAGGCAAGACACACTTGTCTTTGTACTCCTCACCTGGTTGCCGCTCCACACTCTTAACACCATCTGAACCAAATACATGTATTTTGGTCTCATCAGACCACAGGACATGGTTGCAGTAATCCATGTCCGTAGTCTGTTTGTCTTCAGCAAACTTTTTGTGGGGTTTCTTGTGCATCATCTTTAGAATAGGCTTCCTTCTGGTTTGACAGCCATGCAGACCAGTATGATGCAGAGTGCGGCGTATGGTCTGAGCACTGACAGGTTGACCCCCCACCCCTTCAAGCCCTTCAGCAATGCTGGCAGCACTCATACGTCTATTTTCCAAAGCCAACCTCTGTGTACGACGCTGACCATGTGCACTCAACCTTCGTAAACTGGGCCGCAGGGTGGTATTGCAACATGATAACGACCCCAAACACACCTCCAAGACGACCAGTGGCTTGCTAAAAAAGCTGAGGGTAAAGGTTATGGCCTGGCCAAGCATGTCTCCAGACCTAAACCATATTGAGCATCTTTGGGGCTTCCTCAAACGGAAGGTGGAGGAGCGCAAGGTCTTTAATATCCACCAGCTCTGTGATGCAGTCATAAATGGGTGGAAGAGGGTTCCAGTTGCAACCTGTGAAGCTCTAGTGAACTACATGCCCAAGAGGGGTAAGGCAGTGCTGGAAAATAATGGTGGCCACACAAAATATTTACACTTTGGGCCCGATTTTTACATTTTTTTAAGGGGTGTACTCACTTTTGTTGCCAGCAGTTTAGACATTAATGGCTGTGTGTCGAGTTATTTTGAGGGGACAGTAAATTTACACTGTTATACAAGCTGTACACTGACTACTTTACATTGTATCAAAGTGTCATTTCTTCAATGTTGTCCCATGGAAAGATATAAAGAAAAATGTGAAGAAATGTGAGGGTGTCTCACTTTTGTAATATTATATACTACTACTAAAGCCCTACTAACGTCCTCCCTCCTACATACTCAACATGTATATACTACATACTAAAAGCCCTACTAACGTCCTCCCTTCTGCATACTCAACATGTATATACTATATACTAAAAGCCCTACTACCGTCCTCCCTCCTACATACTCAACATGTATATACTATATACTAAAAGCCCTACTAACGTCCTCCCTTCTGCATACTCAACATGTATATACTACATACTAAAAGCCCTACTAACGTCCTCCCTCCTGCATACTCAACATGTATATACTACATACTAAAAGCCCTACTAACGCCCTCCCTTCTGCATACTCAACATGTATATACTACATACTAAAAGCCCTACTAACGTCCTCCCTCCTACATACTCAACATTATATACTACATACTAAAAGCCCTACTAACGCCCCTCCCTCCTACATACTCAACATTTATATACTACATACTAAAACCCTACTAACGTCCTCCTTTCTGCATACTCAACATTATATACTACATACTAAAAGCCCCTACTAACGTCCTCCCTTCTGCATACTCAACATGTATATACTACATACTAAAAGCCCTACTAACGCCCCCCCCCTACATACTCAACATGTATATACTACATACTAAAAGCCCTACTAACGTCCTCCCTTCTGCATACTCAACATGTATATACTATATACTAAAAGCCCTACTAACGTCCTCCCTCCTACATACTCAACATGTATATACTATATACTAAAAGCCCTACTAACGTCCCTCCCTTCTGCATACTCAACATGTATATACTATATACTAAAAGCCCTACCACCTTCCCCCCTCCTACATACTCAACATGTATATACTATATACTAAAAGCCCTACTAACGTCCTCCCTTCTGCATACTCAACATGTATATACTACATACTAAAAGCCCTACCTAACGTCCTCCCTCCTACATGCTCAACATGTATATACTATATACTAAAAGCCCTACTAACGTCCTCCCTCCTGCATACTCAACATGTATATACTACATACTAAAAGCCCTACTAACATCCTACCTCCTACATACTCAACATGTATATACTATATACTAAAAGCCCTACTAACGTCCTCCCTCCTGCATACTCAACATGTATATACTACATACTAAAAGCCCTACTAACATCCTACCTCCTACATACTCAACATGTATATACTACATACTAAAAGCCCTACTAACATCCTACCTCCTACATACTCAACATGTATATACTATATACTAAAAGCCCTACTAACGTCCTCCCTCCTAAAAGCCCTACTAAAGTCCTCCCTCCTACATACTCAACATGTATAGTATATACTACAGCTGAGTAACACAAAACAGTTTTTCTAAATACTTATTTGTTTTCGGATTTTTTAAATTTTTTAAGGAACACAAACAGACAACTGAAAAAGTGAACACACAAACAAAAGACAAAGTTCCCTCTGTTTACATGCTCTTTGTTTACAGAGCCTAGGCTGTGTATTAACATTGGATTATTTTCAGTGCACACTGCACACACAGTACGGACAGGTAGCGGATCGTGAGGAGATATCCACTGATTTTGACAAAAAAAAAAATTCGACATCTTAATTTCTTATGTCATGATTTAGACATCCTCAATCTTTTTCTGGCATACTAAATAGTATGGAAGTATGGGGTATTGGAACGCACCCCTTTTACATTTCTCCACCTCTCCTAGTCCTTCAATATCATAAAAGCGTTGTCACACACTCATTGGCTAAGAGGGAAAAAAAATGCATCAAGCCACTTTCATTCATAATTTAGTAGCCAATCACCACACACTGTATAACAGCTGATGTGATTAACCACCCAATCAACTCAGGAGACAACCACTAGTCTTATTTACATTCAGCTTACTCAGCAGTGTGTGTGTGTGTGTGTGTGTTTGTGTGTGTGTGTGTGTGTGTGTGTGTGTGTGTGTGTGTGTGTGTGTGTGTGTGTGTGTGTGTGTGTGTGTGTGTGGGGGGGGGGGGGGGGGGGGGGGGGGGGGGGGGGGGGGGGGGGGGGGGGGGGGGGGGGGGGGGGGGGGGGGGGGGGGGGGGGGGGGGGGGGGGGGGGGGGGGGGGGGGGGGGGGGGGGGGGGGGGGGCGCGGGGGGGGGGGGGGGGTGTGTGTGTGTGTGTGTCTGGGGGTGTTGGTGTTTGTGTGTGCACGTCTGTGGGTGTGTGTGTTCATTAAGTTTGAACAAACCTGTTTGGTAGCATTTCTTTGTCGGTGATGATGTTATGTCTAAAGTTAGGAAGGCTTAAGCAACACAGGTATTCTAATTTAAAAGAGCAACACATATAGACCAATGCATATAGGTTTATCTTCACTGCTTTGACCGGTTTGAATCAACTTTTTTTTATTGCCAAATTATTTGTAAGGTGTGCTATATCACATAGCTATTAGGGGTGGGAATCTCTTGGCACCTCACCATTTGATTCCGAGGTCAACGATTCGATGTATTCACTGTATCTCTATCACTGCGTTTATTGTATTTAGTATCTTTGATTGTATTTTAAAGCCTGACCCAGGGACAAAGACTGCAAATTAGCTGAAGCTAGACGTCTTATATGCATCACATTTTCCCATTTATTGTGGCAATGTTGTATGTATTGTCCCTGTCAAATAAACATTCAAATAAAATAAAAATAAAAAAAAATCTATGTATAATGCATCTCAATGCAAAAAAAGTTTTATGTACATACCCATGTGTGAATTTCAAAAATATATTTATATGCACATCTGAGTTTGCTAATCACTTCCTACTTTTGTGATGATCATTAAAGACAATCAACAGATGAATTACCTTCTCTAATATTGTATTAAGAGAAAATTCACAAATATGACTTTCTATGACCAGTGCAATAATCAATGCAGCTTTCAACACAATATGGAAGTATGTAAAAACTAAGCCGATTCATTTTAATTTTCTTTCTACTCTTGTAAATCATGTTTCTATAGGATTTCTATTCTATTATTTTCTATGACATTTCAACACATTGTGCAAAAAGTATGGCTTGGAATTCAGCTCTCATACAAAAACGTAAACAGACACAAAGCCGGTGCAGGTCACATGGGTTTGCTGCTCTCTGCCCTTTTGAAGCCACTTTGGAAACAACTCGCACATCTGTGGTGTGCATGCGCAATGGCACAGGAAGTATTAGTATAAAAAAACGATTATTAACTTTTCTGAATCGATTCAGAATCGTTCGAGAGAGAATCGCGATGCATCGGATGATCGTTTTTTTTTTCCCCACCCCTAATAGCTATGGTCTTATAATAACATTTTCTTTCATACTTTATAGGTGCTACGAGGAACTTTGAAATATTTCTTATTATTGTATTATTATTGGATCTGTTCGGTCCTATCCCTTATTTGAAACCTACTTTGTTTACATGTATGTTGTCATTGCTTGTAGCCTGTTTGTCACCTGCCTTTGCTGAAACATTGCTGCAATTTTTGAACATGTTACGTCAACTTTACCGGATGCCTGCTGTTTTATTTTTTAAGCCTCTCTGACCCAAATCCACAAAATCCTATTAAGTAATATGGGGAAAAAGCTGCATAATAGGACTCATTAACAATATTTTTTCTTGTGTGTCTGTCTGTCTTTCTCTGTCTGTCTGTGTGTCTGTGTGTCTGTCTGTCTGTGTGTGTGTGTGTGTGTGTGTGTGTGTGTGTGTGTGTGTGTGTCTGTCTGTCTGTCTGTCTGTCTGTCTGTCTGTCTGTCTGTGTGTGTGTGTGTGTGTGTGTGTGTTTCTCTCTGTGTGTGTGTGTGTGTGTGTGTGTGTGTGCGTGCGTGTGTGTGTAGCCCTGGTCGTCTCTCTTAAGGAATTGGAACAGCTTGGCGGTCACTCACCCCGGGTACATGGCGTTTCTCACCTACGACGAGGTGAAGGCTCGACTGCACCGGTTCATACACAAACCTGGCAGGTAAGACACACACACACACACTCACACACACACACACACAAACATATACACTCTCGGTCTCACACAGACACAGACACTCCTGAGGAAATCTTAATATTAGAAAAACAAGGTAGATTTTTTCATTTCACATGTATTGTCTGTTGCTGTACTGAGCACCACAGATAATTGGAAATTCACTCACTCACACTCTTTCTCTCACTCACTCTCACACACAAACACACAGACATATATACACTCTCACACAGACACACACACACACACACACACACACACACACACACACACACACACACACACACACATTGTCTGTTTATTTCACCTAAGCGACCATCTTTAACAGACATTATCTCAACATTAGTTTTCTCAATACTCTGAACCAAAAATCTCAACTTCTAAAGCACTTACATCAAATAAATGGATCGTTAAAAAAACACACAAATATTTTACTTTGATGGCATCTCCATTTCCGACTCTAGACAAATTGTTAACTGTCTGGTTCATGATAGCTATTCCCCTGCAGTGTCTCTAGACTTAGTTAACTGTCTGGTTCATGATAGCTATTCACCTGCAGTGTCTCTAGACTTAGTTAACTGTCTGGTTCATGATAGCTATTCACCTGCAGTGTCTCTAGACTTAGTTAACTGTCTGGTTCATGATAGCTATTCACCTGCAGTGTCTCTAGACTTAGTTAACTGTCTGGTTCATGATAGCTATTCACCTGCAGTGTCTCTAGACTTAGTTAACTGTCTGGTTCATGATAGCTATTCCCCTGCAGTGTCTCTAGACTTAGTTAACTGTCTGGTTCATGATAGCTATTCACCTGCAGTGTCTCTAGACTTAGTTAACTGTCTGGTTCATGATAGCTATTCCCCTGCAGTGTCTCTAGACTTAGTTAACTGTCTGGTTCATGATAGCTATTCACCTGCAGTGTCTCTAGACTTAGTTAACTGTCTGGTTCATGATAGCTATTCCCCTGCAGTGTCTCTAGACTTAGTTAACTGTCTGGTTCATGATAGCTATTCACCTGCAGTGTCTCTAGACTTAGTTAACTGTCTGGTTCATGATAGCTATTCACCTGCAGTGTCTCTAGACTTAGTTAACTGTCTGATTCATGATAGCTATTCCCCTGCAGTGTCTCTAGACTTAGTTAACTGTCTGATTCATGATAGCTATTCACCTGCAGTGTCTCTAGACTTAGTTAACTGTCTGGTTCATGATAGCTATTCACCTGCAGTGTCTCTAGACTTAGTTAACTGTCTGGTTCATGATAGCTATTCACCTGCAGTGTCTCTAGACTTAGTTAACTGTCTGGTTCATGATAGCTATTCCCCTGCAGTGTCTCTAGACTTAGTTAACTGTCTGATTCATGATAGCTATTCCCCTGCAGTGTCTCTAGACTTAGTTAAAAGCTAGTATGATATGTCTAATAAGATTGTTTTATTTCTTCTTCTTAGCTACATATTCAGGCTGAGCTGCACTCGATTGGGCCAGTGGGCGATCGGCTATGTGACAGCTGATGGGAACATCCTGCAGACCATCCCCCATAACAAACCTCTGTTCCAGGCCCTCATTGATGGATACAGAGAAGGATTGTGAGTCCCACACACTGACACACACAGACACACACACATGAAACACACAGACACACAGACACACACACACACGCACACTGAAACACACTGTATCAATGCAACTATTTATACTTTTTTTTAGCCAACATTGCATTATTATTGCTCACTGAAAATGAGAAATTAAAGCTGTCCTAATCAATTATTAAAATTAAAAAAATAATTAAAAAAAATAATGTGAGACGTGACGATTTTCAGCGCCCTTTAAATAATTTTTTTTAATTAAAATTTTAGTTCTATTGATAAATTGTATATAAGACTGACGTGTGTGTGTGTGTGTGTGTGTGTGTGTGTGTGTGTGTGTGTGTGTCCGTCCTAGCTACCT
The DNA here is from genome assembly GCA_026929865.2 of Hyperoplus lanceolatus. Classification (NCBI taxonomy): domain Eukaryota; kingdom Metazoa; phylum Chordata; class Actinopteri; order Uranoscopiformes; family Ammodytidae; genus Hyperoplus; species Hyperoplus lanceolatus. The sequence continues at coordinate 3,481,273 of CM049407.1, forward strand.
GTTCCCAGATGGTCGAACACAGAATCCAGATCTAACCGGTCTGTGTGAACCTTCTCCTCAGGATCACATCAAAGTTACTCAGGTTTGGGCTCCTTTATGTCCTACCTTCAAACGACTCAACTCAACCTTTTGTCTATTGCCTCATAAAGAGCTGTTTATAGAGCTACAGTCACATAGCAAAAGATGCATAAGGCTAGTCATTGCTACAAACTACTGTATTGCTCCATAGAAGTGGACTCAGAAGCATATACAATGTAAAAATGAAAATGCGAAATTTGATCAAGAAAAGTGTCTTCACTCAATTTCTTTTAGTATGTAGAATACACAAACAATTAAACTGTTCTGATTACTAATATTTAAATATTATTTCTTCTTCGTTGGTGCCTACAGGAGCAGTATGAGTTGTACTGTGAGATGGGCTTAATGAAGTATGTATCTAACTAATTATCTATCTATCTGTCTGTCTGTCTGTCTGTCTATCCATCTATCCATCTATCCATCTATCCATCTATCCATCCATCCATCCATCCATCCATCCATCCATCCAACTATCTATCTATCTATCTATCTATCTATCTATCTATCTATCTATCTATCTATCCATCTATCCATCTATCCATCTATCCATCTATCCATCTATCCATCCATCCATCCATCCATCCATCCATCCATCCATCCATCCATCCATCCATCCATCCATCCATCCATCCATCCATCCATCCATCCATCCATCCATCCATCTATCCATCCATCCATCCATCCATCCATCCATCTATCCATCTATCCATCTATCCATCTATCCATCTATCCATCCATCCATCTATCTATCTATCTATCTATCTATCTTATCCATCTACAGGAGCAGTATGAGTTGTACTGTGAGATGGGCTCCACCTTCCAGCTGTGTAAGATCTGTGCAGAGAACGACAAAGATGTGAAGATTGAGCCCTGCAGACACCTCATGTGCACCTCCTGTCTCACTGCCTGGCAGGTAAACAGGAACACTGCACACTTTACATCACAACCACACACAGCCCTAGTTCTTCTACCTGTGACATTATATGGCAGGTGAGGATAACCCCGCGTACCAAATCACATACTCTTTCTTTTTACTACACTACATACTAAAGTACAGAAGAGTTTTAGGGCCACAGACAGGAGAGAGAAAAAAATCAGATAAGGAAGATTTTTTTTCATTATGTCGAGAAATGTCAAGACTAAAGACGAATACTCCAAAATGCTATTGGAGTTAGTGGGGCATTAATGTATTTTCAGCATACTACAATTGACATGCATGTATTGGGACATCCTAAATCCTTTTTTGGCATACTAAATAGTAGATAATATGGGTATTGGGACACAGGGAAAGTGTTCTATTCTATAAACTACAGCTGACCATAAAAAAGATTCTAGTCGGGATGCAGAAGGCATACACGTGGGACATACTTTTACTTAACACTTATACAGACGCAAACAGACAAGGTTTAGTCAAATAAACACCTACATGTACATTTTGGACCTTTTGATTTATACTAGTATGAAGTAAGACATGTTATGGAAGCAACATAGACAAAGATCTCAAAATTGACCAGTGCTTGAAAAATTACAGACACACCTTTGAACTCAAACGTCCTCATATTTGAGTCATCTCAGCATAATGTACATTTCCACTTCACTCTCCCCTCCAGTATAAACTGTGCACAAGCGTTGCTCTTTAACAAAAAACACTGGTTGCGTTCCGAATCGCATACTTTCTACTATATAGTATGGTAGAAAAAAGATTTAAGATGTCCCGATTCTTGTGGCCAGATTTAGGATGGTTAGAAGTACCCGGATGTCCTACTTCATGCGGCCAAGATTGTTAGTGTTGAAAACTGCGTCCTATTTGGGCGATTCTGACCCACAATCCATTGCGCACGTGAAGTGACGTCACATCGACGAAGCCTCCATATGAAAACCAACGGGGATGCGACGGATATAAAAGCCAGAGGCAAGATCAAGGCGCAATGTTATGATGAAATAAGAGAGTAAAGTATGTCCCAATAGTATGCCTACTGCATCCTAACTAGATTATTTTTATCGTCGGATGTAGTATGTAGAATAGAAAAAAGAAAGAGTATGAGATTTGGAACGCAACCACTGATTAGTTTCAGTCACTTATTTCAATGTACTTCCTCTTGCCATATTCTGTCTATGCATGTCAAGCTGTCTATTAGACTTAACACTTCCTGCAGACGATTTCCACAATAAAATCTGCCAAAACGACACTTAATCAAGAGACAAATTCACATAGTTTTTTTTTCTTTTCAAGTGAATAAAAGATGAGTGGAATTTTATTGACGTAGAAGTTGCTTATCAAAAAAAAAGGGAAAGGCTAAAAATATTTTAAAAAGATTAGTGCAGTATTATGAATTAATTTACTGCTGTGTGATATACATTATACTGAATGTACAATCTCAATGTACTTCCTCTTGCCATTTTCTATCTGTGAATGTCAAGCCGCCATCATGAAACCTAACACTAACTGAACTAACCTTTCAAAATAAAAGACCAAGGCTAAGAAAAGAAGGCACAAATCCAACGCAAATTCACATTGGTTGGAACACATTGACAGACAGCTGCTTATGAAAAATAAGAGGAAATTATTATGTGTTGATTTTGACTAACGGGAATATCCACAGCATGACCAGTATATCCATATAAGTTTAACAAAAAAATAAAAATTTTAATTCAGTGACTAATTCCTTAATTTAGTTTTAGAACTTTGCTATTCGCTGTCGTATTTTTAGTAAAAGTAAAGTGTCCCACATCGTATCAAATTCTTTCTTTGCTTCCATAAAACTTAAAACTTTTCTTTGTTTGCTTGTGTGTGTGTGTCTCTCTCTCCATTCTCTGTACTCTGTGCGTGTCTCTCTCTCTCTCTCTCTCTCTCTCTCTCTCTCTGTGTCTCTCTCCGTTCTCTGTACTCTGTGTGTCTCTCTCTCTCTCTCTCTCTCTCTGTTCTCTCTCTCCCTTTCTCTCTCCTCTCTCTCTCTCTGTCTCTCTCTCTCCCTTTCTCTCTCCTCTCTCTCTCTCTGTGTCTCTCTCTCTCTCTCTCTCTCTCTGTCTCTCTCTCTCTCTCTCTGTCTCTCTCCCTCTTTCTCCCTCTCTCTCTCCCTTTCTCTCTCCTCTCTCTCTCTGTCTCTCTCCCTCTTTCTCCCTCTCTCTCCCTCTCTCTCTCTCTGACTCTCTCTCTGTGTCTCTCTCTCTCTCTCTCTCTGACTCTCTCCCTCTCTCTCTCTCTCTCTCTCTCTCTGTCTCTCTCTGTCTGTCTCTCTCTCTCTCTGTCTCTCTCTGTCTGTCTCTCTCCCTCTTTCTCCCTCTCTCTCTCTCTCTGTCTCTCTCCCTCTTTCTCCCCTCTCTCTCTCTCTCTCTCTCTCTCTCTCTCTCTCTCTCTCTCTCTCTCTCTGTCTCACAGGAGTCTGAGGGTCAGGGCTGTCCGTTCTGTCGGTGTGAGATCAAAGGCACGGAGCCCATAGTGGTCGACCCGTTTCACCCCAAGGCCAGTGGCGGGGTTTCCTTCGCCGGGTTCCAGGGGTCCAGGGCCGAGGCCGCTGCCAACGATGACTGTGAAGAGGACGACAGGCTGGAAGACCAACATCTAGTGATGAGCAGGCTGGCATGTTCTAAGGTGAGATGGATGGATGGATGGATGGATGGATGGATGGATAGACGGACAGACAGACAGACAGACTAGAGGACCAACATCTAGTGATGAGAAGGCTGGCATGTTCAAAGGTGAGATGGATGGATAGATACAATGACAGACTCATCAGATTCATCTGTGAGGAGCTAGCCTTGAAATCCAGACCCTGATATCTTGAACGATAGAGGGTCTGGCCACGATCAATCAATAGTAATTTCCAACTCAAGGGGCGGCTCCTACGCGTGCATTTCAAATGCCACTGCACGCAGTTGGATAGCACTACAACCAATCAGAGCGATGCACAAGGTGACGTATTTAGCCCTGTTCGTTTAGCAAACAGCTGTTAAACTGTTAAATTAAGTTTGCCGTGGTCGGTCGGCAAAACAGAACATTCCACTTACTTGCTAATGAAAGATTTGAGTGCCGTCTACCAAATCGTAAAGGGTCGAGGCCAAAGCAGTCTCAAACTCACACAACATATCCGCAGCCATCTTTGATTTTTACTATTACCATACGTAGGGCTCTGGCCCGCCCATATCAGAAAGAACGATTTGTGGCAAGTCTGGATTTCCAGGCTAGTGAGGAGCGTGATACCTGAATGAAATAAAATTGCTTTCCTGCAGCATCTCTACCTCTAGAATCAGTGTGTGTGTGTGTGTGTGTGTGTGTGTGTGTGTGTGTGTGTGTGTGTGTGTGTGTGTGTGTGTGTGTGTGTGTGTGTGTGTGCGCGCAGGTGGAGCGTCCTCCCTCTCCGGTGTCTCAGCTTCCTCCCGTTCCCCCCCGACTGGATCTACTGCAGCAGAGACCGGGCAGCTCCATCAGCCCCCTGGGTCTGGGGGCCACGGCTAAGGTGTGTGTGTGTGTGTGAGTGAACAAGTGAATGTGTGTGTGTGTGTGTCTGTCTCTCTGTGTGTGTGTATGGGCCTGTGTGTGTGTGAGTGAACAAGTGAATGTGTGTGTGTGTGTGTGTGTGTGTCTGTCTCTGTGTGTGTGTGTGTGTCTGTCTGTACAAAGAAGTGTCTTCACTTTTTCTCTACGAGTTAATAACTCCAACACCATCCACTCCCACTCCCACCAACAGTGTGTGTGTGTGTCTGTGTGTATGTACCTCGCTGTGTGTGTCTGTCTGTCTGTCTGTCTGTCTGTCTGTCTGTCTGTACAAATATCTCTCTTCACCTTTCTCTGCCTCCACTCCCCACCCCCTCCAACAGATTCCAGTGACCCACCGGGACAAGCCTCTTCCCCTGCCTCCCGCCCTGAGAGAGCTCCCCCCTCCGCCTCCTCCCGATCGCCCCTCTATGGGATGTCCCACACAACAACAACAACAACAACAACAGGACTCAAGGCTCCAGCGCAGACCCTTACCATCCACCCCAGACCAGCTGCAGCCAGCCTGGGCATCCAACTACATGGTGCCACGGCCCGTAGCTAAACCGCTAACCGTGCTAGCGTCGCTGTCGTCCAGCCCCATTAGCAACGGCATGAATATGAACGGAGAAGGGAGCAAGACGCAGGCGGCTACTAATGCTGTGTACTGCCTCGCTGCAAGGTGAGAACAGCTTTAATTTTATCATAATTTTTATTTTTTAAATATTTTTCTTTTAAATTTTTGCTTTTTTTAAATTTTTTGCTATATTGCAGCATTTTTTTTATTATTATTTTTTATTATTATTATTATTATTATTATTATTATTATTATTTTTATTTATTTTTTTATTATTATTATTATTATTTCATTATTCGCTTTTCTAATGTCTATTCTATGCTTGATGTATTTTAATCTTGATGTATTCTACATAAAAATAGAATTCTTTGCATTGATGGTATCGTTTGCTATTACATGTAATTTTATAATCGTCACAGGAAAAAATTTGACCGTTTTAGAAATACTGAAATGTTCCCCATAGAACCTTTTACCAAGAAGTGTTTTGGAATTAAAACAAACAAATAAAACTTGAAAATGCTTAAAAAAAATTATCAAAAAAAAAACGCGTGTGGTTCATTTAACTGTAGCGATGGAAAGTCTTATGTCCTATTATCTAATTGAGTTGCGTTAATAAGGATTATTTTCACAATAGAACAACGAAATTTCATCTGCTTCAGGTCTTTGCCTCCTGCCTCGAGTGTGGAGCGACTGTCGGACAGTGAGGAGAACGAGTACATGAGTCCCACGTCCCTCCCTGCTGCTGGTGCATCCTGGGTAATCTCTGGGTCTCTGGTCCCCCCGGCGCCCACACAGACACAGGCCCAGCCCCCTGTACAGAACCACAGCCAGAGCCAGAACCAGAACCAGACCAACAGCCACAATGATGTCAGGTAAACACAGGAGGCGGCAGTGGCGAAGTGGGTAGGGGGTTCGCCTCTGGTGTGCAGGATCGGAGGTTCGATCCCCCGTCTCCCCGCCACATGTCGAAGTGTCCCTGGGCAAGACACTAAACCCCGAATTGCTCCCGATAGTTAGCTTAGTTAGCTTAGCACCCTAGTGCTAAGCCTACCCTGCGTGGTAGCTGCTGCTATCGGTGTATGAATGTGTGTGTGTGACTGGGTGAATGTGTACAAAAAAAACAATGTAAAGCGCTTTGGGTCTGTGATAAACGGAGATATAGCGCTATACAAGTCCATTTACCATTACCAGGAGGAATTGTAAAAATAATAAAAAAAATCTATTTATTTCTTATTTTTTGGGAGAAAGTTGATTTTAATTGTCTTGTCAATGTGACTGGATGACTGGACAGTTGTTGTACAATATAACTATTACTGGTCTAAACTGCTGCAATAATGATGTATCTCAGTTAAATTGACTCCACTTATATTTTGCGCTTTTCCCTGGTTTTTCACAGAGCCAATACGCTTTACATTGTTTTGTACACATTCACACATTCACACACACATTCATAGCTAACCATCGGGAGCAATTTCGGGTTCAGTGTCCCTTTGCCCAGAGACACCCTTCAATACGCTTTATTAGCGTGAATGCAATAAGAACAATATTCCCAAAACATCATGTAAAATAATAATATATGAATAGAAGTCTTTCAAATAATATAACACAGAATTAAAAAAAATGTGTTTTAAGGACTAATGTGAATATTTATTCATTATGTTTTCTGTTTGTTTGTGTCTCTCCCTGTGTTTCTGTCTGTCTGTCTCTCTGTCTGTCTCCCTCTCTCTCTCTCTCCCTCTCCCTCTCTCTCCCCCTCCCTCTCCCCCTCCCTCCCTCTCTCTCTCCCCCTCCCTCCCTCTCTCTCCCTCTCTGTCTCTCTCCCCCTCCCTCTCTCTCACCCTCTCCCTCTCCCTCTCTCCCCCTCCCTCCCTCCCTCTCTCTCCCCCTCCCTCCCTCCCTCTCTCTCCCCCTCCCTCTCTCCCTCCCTCTCCCCCTCCCTCTCTCCCTCCCTCTCTCTCTCCCCCCTCTCTCTCTCCCTTCCCCTCCCTCCCTCCCTCCCTCCCTCCCCCTCCCTCCCTTCTCTCTCTCCCCCTCCCTCCCTCCCTCCCTCCCTCTCTCTCCCCCTCCCTCCCTCCCTCCCTCTCTCTCTCGCCTCCCTCCCTCTCTCTCTCGCCCCCCTTCCCCCCCCCCCCCAGCAGTGAGATGTTGGACAGTGACTCTGACCCCCAGGTCTATGAGTCCATGTGTAACATTCAGGCCCAGGCCGGATCAGCTGAGGCCCAGCAAGCTTCTGAGCCAGGTAACTCACTCACTCACTCACTCACGCGCTCGCTCGCTCACTCACGCACGCACGCACGCACGCACGCACGCACTCACTCACTCACTCACGCACGCAAGCCTCACTCACCCTCCCACCACCACTCACTCACTCGCTCACTCACTCACTCACTCACTCACTCACTCACTCACTCACTCACTCACTCACTCACTCACTCACTCACTCACTCACGCACTCACTCACTCACTCACTCACTCACTCACTCACTCACTCACTCACTCACTCACTCACTCAAAAAGTACAATATCATGGAAAAGTAAAACTAAATATATAATATCTGATTTTTCTTATATATATTTTTTTAATCATTTTTAATCAGGAAATGTTTTATTCATATATTAACCACATGTATTCATCCTTGTGTGTCTGTCTGTCTGTCTGTGTCTGTCTGTTTGTGTCTGTCTGTCTGTGTATATATGTCTCTGTGTGTGTGTCTGTGTGGTTGTGTGTGTGTCTCTCTGTGTGTGTGTGTGTGTATGTGTGTATATGTCTTTGTGTGTGTGTGTGTGTGTCTCTCTCCGTGTGTGTGTGTGTGTGTGTATATGTCTTTGTGTATATGTGTGTGTCTCTGTGTGTGTCTGTCTGTCTGTCTCTGTATTTCAGAGCCCCCTCCCCCTCCTGCCATAGCCCCCATAGTGCCCCATCATGATGAGCAGTCAGAGAGGGAGAGTGAGGAGGATTTGTACGAGTATGACTGTCCACGGCCCGTCCTCCCCCCGGCCCCCACCAGGAGAACTCTGTCCGACGCCAGCGGACCCTCCAACGCATTCAGCACACTCAGCATAGACACAGCTGTGGAAGCAGGTAGGGATTAGTATTCAGTTCAATTCAATTCAATTTTCTTATTTAGTATTTTTGTGAATCAGACATAATTCCGACCCTACGGTGTAATAAGAACAAAAGGATTGAATTTTATTATTTAAGATTATTGTTTTGGCACTTTTTAGATATTTTTACAGACAGAAGCAACCACTACACCACAAGTGCAAAATATGCTCTGATTTTAATCTGACCCTAATCTAATTATCTTCTTACGTGTGTGTGTGTGTGTGTGTGTGTGTGTGTGTGTGTGTGTGTGTGTGTGTGTGTGTGTGTGTGTGTGTGTGTGTGTGTGTGTGTGTGTGTGTGTGTGTGTGTGTGTGTGTGTGTGTTCTCTTCTTACCTGTGTCTGTGTGTTTCCAGGTTTATTTGCAGCAGCCGGCGTGGAGCCCGAGCGTCCCCCTAAACCCTTACCCCGTCGGGCCAACTCCGACAGACGCCCTCGGCCCGCCAACCGAGAATTCCACACTCCGATTCCAGAACTACCCGGTCCATCCCCATCCATTACCCCCCCTCCTACTTCCCATTACGCTGTCCCAAACCCTACACCTATTGCTTCTACTACTAGCCCGGGTCTGAATTGCGAAATTGAATGCCTAATATCGCAGGGCTACTCCAAACAAGACATCCAAAAGGCCTTGATGATAGCCCAAAATAACCTTGAAACAGCCAAGAATATACTCCGCGAATTTGTCACTGTGCCCTCAACGGCGGCGCACATAGCCACATAGTTACACGCAACAATACACCATAGCAACCATAACTCCTCCCATTTTTCTTTTTCTTCTTTTATGGTTTTGTCTTGTTATGGAGATTAATGTTGTGTGAATATAGTACATACAGCTCCGGGAAAAAAATGAAGAGACCAGTCTGGATTTTTCTTAAATCTTCATCTCTACATTACTTATTGAAAATCCTCTTGATGACAATATTTTTGGTTGGAATTTGGTAGAAATATTGTCAGTAGTTTATATTATAAAACCAAAAATGTTCATTCTACTCAAACATATGCCTATACATAGTAAAACGAGAGACTCTGAACATCTGGAGTGATCTCTTCATTATTTCCAGAGCTGTATGTACATACACACACCATTCATTTCCATGACAATCTATTGTTACTCCATTTTGTGCCATTATTATCACAGATAAGCATTTTAACAATAGGCATGGGAAGGTAGGATATTCTAATGGTATTTTTACCTCAAGGCTAAAAATATCACGGTTTCATGGTATAAACGGTGTTCTTATTACAGCTCTAAAATGTCTTAGTTTGAAATCTCTGGGTTAAAAAAACATTTTAAACATAACATAATTTTTAATCATACATTTTAAACAACATATAGAATATTCTGAAGATTAATTTAAAGGTGCAGTGTGTAATATGACATCATCAAGAAAGTTCTAGAATGCAACGCTCCCTGGGTAACCCCACCCCTTTAGAATAATAACAGAAGCTACAGTGGCCTTCAAGGACAAGAACAATTCTACATTTTAAACAATGCACCTAATGACATTCCAACTATGACACTTTCAAGATGGCGGCACTAGGCCTTGGTCCAAAGTATGGAGAAATATGGACATATATGAGACCCTTTCTAAGTGAAAAAATAATAATTCTAAAAAAGAAAATTCAGCTATTATGCACTAAATTAAACCTACTTATGGATATTATAATTATTTTCTACAAAATCTGCTAGGAAATAAAACCCAACATTCTACACACTGCAGGTTTAATCAACTTGGATGATAACATACCATACAATAAATAATTGAATTAATTCTTAACAAAATAAAAATATGCGTGCGTGCATGAGGCCGCTAATACCTTAGTATGACAGAAAATAACAGTGGCATTGAAACCTTGACTGTTTCAAAGCGTTGCATACCTTGAAACCGCCTATCTGGCCCATGCCTAATTTAACCAAGCACTTTCCATGAGGGCCACCACACAGTTCTTGCCAAAAAAAAGGCTTGAAATCAAAAAATGCTGCATTCAGGTCATATCAGAATATTAGAAGATCATGTGCGAAGTTCTACTCTTTAAAAAAAAACACTCCCATCCACAATCATGAAAAACGGACACACTGTTACAATAGTGTGAAAAGGTCTGATTTTATTTTCCTGCCTCAAATGCCTCAAAATCTCTTTGTTTACCTTAATTCTTCACTTGTTTTGCCCCCAAGAAACACTCCTAGAAATAGAAATCTATGGCTCAAAATGTTTGATCATAGTCGGAGGGAATTTCAAGTTGTTGTTGATAGTAGCGCCCCCTTTGGTCAAAAGCGGTAGTGTTCTTTTTTTACCACACAAGCGTCTGCTGTCCTAAAGATCTTTGCTAGCGCGTGGCAGCGTTGGCGCGTGCATTTGTTTAGGAAGCGAGTGAAAGAGAGACGGCAGGATGCATGGCCATGAGGTAATGTATTTATATGAGACTATGTCAGATTAATAATGGTGATATGGTCATGGTGAAGCAAAGTAAACTTTTGATTTAGTAGCGTTCGTAAACACAGGCTTTTCCAGTCTGCCTGCTGTAAATCGTTCCCGAGCAAAGGCATTAAGAAAAACTATATACAATATATAATAGAATTCTTTCCACCGATGGTCTCATTTGCTGTTACATGTCATTTATGATGATCAGAGGAAAAATAAGTTTCATAATTATTATTTTTTGACTGTTTCATAAATATAAAAAAAAATCTTCGTATAAGATTTTAAGTTGCAGTTTAGTGAAAACCGATTTTTCCCTATGTGACTTGAACGCAGCATAGCACACGGAGAGAGAAAGAAAGAAAGTCTTTAAATGTGAGCACTCTGTAGCCATGCTTTGAACCCTATTGTATGTATGTACCTCTCACTCACTCACTCATTAAGCTAAGTGTTGAAATTTACAGTGATTTTATCAGTAGAAGGACGCTGCTGGCAAACGTTCAGTTCAGTTTTGGTGCTTTTTACGGCTTCTTTGCAAAAAACCGTTGCGTACGTTCAAAATATGTAGCTACGCAAGTAAAAGTTCTATTGGAAAAATGTAGTGATTTTACTCAATCGCGTGTACGTGTGTGTGTGTGTGTGTGTGTGCGCTCATGCTCTGTTGAATGTGAATTGTGAAGTCGCAGTGCAGTATGGCAAACAGGGCTTTTATCACGTAGTGCGCGTCAACGTTTTTTTTTCTTTTTCGATTTTGGTAATTCGAAAAAAAACACTCCGATCGATCTGTGATGGTTCTTTTAAATGAAAATATGATAAAATATGAAATAACACAGTTGTAATGTTTAAAAGTAAATCTCATAAGGTGTTGTGATGTGTTTAAGTACTAACGATAACAAACGGCCTCATGTCCTTTTATTAATTCCTTAATGAGCCTGGTTGGTTTATATTAACTCAAAAGCTTTTTTCTATTCTCTACGGAAGCCTATTTGGGTCACAGGAAAAAGAAAAAAAAGTCAAAAATGTCAAGAATTATGTTGAAATACTATCTTTATGATAAAAAGTTTAACCTTTTATTTCTACAGGTAAATCCCATTGAGACCGGAGACTCTATTTCAAGGGAGAGCTGTTCCCATTCCCACGTTACCATTCACACACCGATAGCAGGCAAATTATCGGGAGCAATTTAGGGTTCAGTGTCTCTTTGCTCAGGGACACTTGGACATGTGGCGGGGAGACGGGGGATCGAACCACCGACCCTGTAGTTGAGGGTCATCCACCCTACACACTTCACCACAGACGGTAAAGTTGTGGAGATATATTGACAGATTTGAACTTCCGGGATCAACAACTCCTAAGCGAAACGTTATTGAACATTTAGAGGACGTCTGCTTTCAGTCAAAATGAGGCTGTAGCCCATTGTCTGCCTTATGACCATAGCAAAGATGCATCGTTTGGGTTTTAAATAACATTTTTCTTAGGAGTTATTGGTCCCAGAAGTTCGACCCTCAATTTCTTTACAACTTTAGTCTTAAAATTTCCAGTTTATACTCAACATAGTATATCGACTTTTTTTCCACAAAATTTTGCCTTTTTTTTCTCAAAGTCCATAATGAAAAACACCTCTCCCTTGGCCCTAATAGGCTTCCATACTTCTCTTCTAGTTTTCTTACTAACCAAGGACTATTTATTTTAACATGCGCTGCTAGATTTTTTTCACAAACGTTAATGTGATTTAGCTCCGCGTCACACATTCATACTCAAAAAATCACAGTGAAGGGGAGTTAACATTGAGCTCAAAGTGTGTAGGTGTGTTAAGGCCGTTTCAGACGGTAGGCGACATTCCGCTCGCGTTGTCGCCTGGCACCGCGGCTTCACTTAGCGCTCCCCGCGTGAAGCGACGGGGGCGGAGGAGCGCGATTGTGATTTTTTTTTTTTTTAACCGCCGCGTCAAAAAGATAAACAGTTCAACCTATTATTTACTATCTATGTTCTCAACTTTTCCAACGGCTCCTACGAGCGCGCGCATGCGTTCGACGAGCACGGAAGCGACAGTTCCCACGGGAGTGCGCCCACTAAACAGACAGACAGACAGACAGACAGACAGACAGACAGACAGAGTTCCACGGGAGTGCGCCCGCTAAACAGACAGACAGACAGGCAGACAGAGTTCCACGGGAATGCGCCCGCTTGTCGTGACGCCTGACAGAACGCCGCGCCTTCTCTCTGCCCGCTCGCCTCTCCATTGAGAATGCATTCCGACAAACGCGTTCCATGTAAAACGCCCTTTAGTCTTGTGGACTCAGGTACTCGCTAGATAAGCCAGGGGTTGCATGTATAGAAAGAACAGTTCATTTAACCGCATTACATTCAAATTCAACAACAAACACACTCCACTTTTTTAAAGCCACTGTGTCTGTAAACCTGTTCTCGGCTGTGATTGGTTCAAAATACTTATTGTGTCATAAGAACCAGAGCATTTAGTCCATAGCCTCAAATAAAACCGAATTTCTGTAAAGTTTATCAAACTTAAAATGACTATCTTTCATTTGGGATTGATAAATAGGAATATAAATCTTTTCAGATTCTTTACTATCATGAAACTAACTCCACACTAAATAGTTACAAGGATTTTAGTGGATTTGGGTTTACAGTTACATCCCGTAATTTTTTATCACATTCTGATGTCTTATCTATCTTCACAAGGGCTTTGCGTAATTTAACCCAAACACAGAAATAGGTCCAAGGCTTATATCAGTGCTGAATACAAATATAGCATTTTATTCATACAGGTAAATCCCATTGAGACCGGAGACTCTTTTTCAAGGGAGACCTGTTACCATTCACACACACATTCACACACCGATAGCAGGCTAACCACCGACCCTGTAGTTGAGTGTAGTGCCCTACACACTTTACCACAGCCGCCCAAATACCACGAAGAGAGAGAGAGGGCTCCATGCGCTATTATATAAGAAAGAGAGACCCCTTTTCCTATACCGTCACTTTATATTTGCCCGCAGTGAAATGTCAATGTGCCTTCTGTCCATCTCAACCTGCACATACAAGCAGACAACCAAAACTAAGCATTTTCAAGACTTTATTTTTGGAGTCTCTTTTAAAGCTATAGTGCGTAGCTTTTTCATATAAATAAATAAATTAATTAATTAATGATGTCTGTTACATTCAAGCCCATCGCCCAAACGAGTTGACACAAAAGTTGATTATTAAGCCTAAATCAGCTCCACAAAACTCTGTGTGTTTCTCAGTATGGCAGCGTTTACAAACTGGTGTCGCCTCCCCCCCCCCCCGACACTGGTGCAGGAGCTCAGAAAAATCCTCAAGAAGAGCCCAAGGAATGTTTCAGTTGTTGATTCTACTGCTAAGAAAAAAAAAACCTGGACGTATACAGCAGAAGGTTTAAAATCCATGTGCCATCACCGAAGGCTTTACCTCATGATGGAGATGCAACGACAGTGTTGTTGTAATTTCTCAGAATTCCTCATGGGGGGGGCGACAGAAGTTACGCACTATAGCTTTAAATTATTTTAAAGTATTGTTGCCTGATGGGATTAATTTAATATTATCAGTAAAGACTCCGATCATTCTGTGTTGTAGAATCTTCCCATAGACATATTAAAGCAGCTTGAATTCCCGTCGAAAAAACTGAAAGCATTTTTTTTTAAAAGCAGTGAATGTGTATGGAGGTCGATTTGGTGCATAACTACGATGTGTATTTGTTGTTGTTCAAAATAGTTGGAACTGTAGCAAGCAGAACATTTGTAGCCCTATACAAATGCTTTAGGAGTTCCAAAAACTTGAAGATTTAACTACAGTTACACCTTTAAACATACTTAAAGGTGCTCCGAGGAACTTTCCGTTTGTGTTCAGTCTAGCGCCCACCTTTGGACAAAAGCGGTAGTGTTTTTACTACGCCAGCTGGTGTTCCTGGGTGAGCGTATAACCATGACAAAGGCATTAAGAAAAAACTATATAAAAATAGTATTCTTTGCACTGATGGTCTGGTTTGCTGTTACATGTAATTTATGATCATCAGAGGAAAAATTAAACTGTTTCAGAAATATTTAAAAGTTCCTCGTAGCACCTTTTAAATTCTATCACAAATTATGAAAATGTTGACTATTTTCTACAATCTAAACTAGTTGTTATGCCCCAAATTTACCTTCACAAATGTGAAATCAACAACCGTGAATACTTCGATTTTGTGTTTGAAACGCTCCACTCCTGACTGCTTATAAGTGCCGCAGTCATGCACACACACACACACACACACACACACACACACACACACACACACACACACACACACACACACACACACACACACACACACACACACACACACACACACACACACACACTTTCCTTGGGAGTGAACTCTGCTGATGTTAATGATCTGTGTGACTGTGTATAAATCATGTTTAACAGCCTTTTATTCTCAACAAGAACTCGCCTACTAAAAACTACTATTGTCTTATTGCTTTTGTTATTGCTTGTGTAAATAGGATTTTTATTTATTGTCTTTTTAATAACAGCGTTTGTTTGTGTCGCCATGTGTTCATGCCTAAGCCATTAAGATTTTTAATTAAACAGTATTTTCTTTAACATTTGATCTGCGTGGTTTGTTCTCTCATGATGAATATATGTTTAATGTCACATGGGCTGTGTTTGGAACGGGCCGGCCTACGAACGTCCTCCCTCCTACATACTCAACATGTATATACTACATACTGTCTACTTAACCGATCGATTGTGAATGCGAGGTTCGTCGGACCGTTGACACTGAAGTAAACAGAAGCAATAAAAGTATTAAAAAAAAAAAAAAAAAAAGACGCAATGCATTGTGGGGCGGTTGAGTAGGAAAAGTAAACCTATCGATTTTATACACAAAATCTTCCCGGAAGTAATTACTCATCCGGGCGTTTCTCGCCTACACAAACTCGCATACACAACCACAACATACTCAAATTGACGTCAAAATTAGTATGAGAAGGACGTTAGTAGGGCTTTTAGTATGAGTAGGACGTTAGTAGGGTTTTTAGTATGAGTAGGTCGTTAGTAGGGCTTTTAGTATGAGTTGGACGTTAGTAGAGCTTTTAGTATGAGTAGGACGTTAAAAATGTGTACAATATCATGTACTATCGCGTCATCTAGTGGTGAGATTCAAGATGTCAACGCTCCCTTGCTAACTCCTCACCTCTGGGGAGAATTTACAGAAGCTACGGTGTGAGTGCACCCTGGGTCCATTTCTATCATCCATGCAACTTTGTTATTTACATCACGTGATCGGGGCCGTTTAACTTGAAACCACGCCCACCGGAAGTACGTGTTCGAGTTTTCCCGGGAAAGCTCAGTACATGCAGAAGTTCGTTCACAGATGTTGCGGTAGTCTCGGTAAGTCGCTTTATCCACTAAAATGAACTAATTAACTGACCCTAATGTTAATATGTGGAATATAACATGTACAGTAACTCTTTACAATACGCTGTGTATCGTTTGCATTGTCTGTAATGTTAGTTTTAAGCGTAGAGATACTAAAAAATGAAAGTCAGTTTCACAACAACGTGGGTCGAAAAATATCGATGCATTTCCTCAACAACATGGGTCCTCCTTATTTCACTTTAAAACAAAGCATTTTAAAGATTAAACCGTGGAAATAGTACGGGTCTCTTTTAACAGTACATTTAAACAAAGAGTAAAGGTGTAGTTCAGGTTTGCCTCGGGTAAATGAGCTGTACAATTCTGAACGTGTTGTTGTTGTTGTTTTTACCGGTAATGTTTGTATTGTTTAACTCAATGGCCGCATTCAAAAAGCTTGAAACTTAAATTAAAAATGCCTTGTACTCATGGACCTATAAAGAAAGTACTATGCAATGCACACAAGCACAAAGGTCAACATTCACAATGTAGCTTACTGTAGCTATTATATGCTCACACAGACATGAAAAGGAGAAAAGCATCTTCTATGTGTGCATTTTACAAAGTTAAAATGTTAAGGCAATGCTAAAACGTTTATTTTAGATTCAAGGTGCTAAATAAACATAGAAAACCCCACATTATAAATGGTCATTTTTAATCTGATCTAAGCAATTATGAGAGAGAGAAAATAAATACAAGTATAAGAATGTTATAACTTCCCAAGAATTACTTTGTTACATTTGCAATGTTTTTTTCCCCAGTTTTCTATAAGGATGTTTTTGTCGTTGTGCTCCTTTCTTTAGGGAAACTAAAAATGGCGAAAATAACGGAGAAAGTTTTACTGGAGAAATGCTCTCCAAAGACCAGCAAACTGGAGCAGATCAAGACACTGGAGTAAGAATGGAGTCTATTCTCATTTGAACTATAGTGTTTGTGTTGTACAGGTCTTAAAAATGCATTTTCTGTATGTTTTTAAGAATAAAATGCATCATAAAACAGACAGTTAACAACATATGAACACATCCTTCTGCAATAACCTTCAGAATAGTGCTGAGAATGATCATGGAAAGTTAAGTTGATGTAAGTGCTTTAGAAGTTGAGATTTTTGATTCAGAGTATTGAGGAAAAAAAAATAATGTTGAGATAATGTCCGTTAAAGATGGTTGTTAAGGAGAAATATACAGACGCAAACAGACAAGGTTTAGTCACATAAACACCTACATTTACATTTTGGGTTAATTTTACTAGTGTGAAAGAAGACATGTTATGGAAGATAAATAGACACAATTCTCAAAAATAACTAGTGCAATTTAGCTTGGAGTGTCTTCCCTTAAAGAAAATTGTTTCAAGCTTGAAAAAAATAGTTAATAACAAAGAATTGAATTTGAATTTATTTGCGGCCACTCTAACACATATATTTCTACTCTCCCAGTCTTTTCAAAATGTCTCTTAAGCACGAGGACTTGCCCGTGGAGCTGCTATCTCGTCTGGTGTTAAAATATCCTCCATTATGGGATGGGATTTGTTTCTTTTAGTCTTTTTTTTTTTGCTTTAATTTGTTGTTTCATTGTGTTGTGGGAAAAAGAAAAAAATATATAGTGTGGGGGGAAAAAAAACTCTTAACACATATATTTCCTCCCCTCTGTAGTCTCTCCAAAATGTCTCTTAAGCTGGAGGACTTGCCTGTGGAGCTGCTATCTCGTCTGGTGTTAAAATATCCTCCATTATGGGATGGGATTTGTTTCTTTTAGTCTTTTTTTTTTTGCTTTAATTTGTTGTTTCATTGTGTTGTGGGAAAAAGAAAAAAATATATAGTGTGGGGGGAAAAAAAACTCTTAACACATATATTTCCTCCCCTCTGTAGTCTCTCCAAAATGTCTCTTAAGCTGGAGGACTTGCCCGTGGAGCTGCTGTCTCGCCTGGTGTCGATGGAGAGGTGTGATTTGTCCGGTAACACACTGGTGGAGTTTCCTCAGACGCTGTCTCTCCCCGCTCTGAGACACCTCAACCTCAGTGACAACCAGCTGGAAGACGTCGCCACACTGGAGCCTCTGAGTGGGCTGGAGGAGCTGAAGATGGAGGACAATCTATATATCACTGTAAGGACAATGGATAAGGGATTTGTATTTGTTTATTGACTGAATTATTTATTTGGGCGTTTTTCCGCTTTATTACCCGAGATTTGGCGACACAGACACTGTTTTCCGAATCTCATACTCTTTCTTTTTTCTATTCTACATACTACATCTGACCATAAAAAGAATCTAGTTAGGATGCAGTAGGCATACTATTGGGACATACTTTACTCTCTTATTTCATCATAACATTGCGCCTTGATCTTGCCTCTTGCTTTTATATCCGTCGCATCCCTGTTTGTTTTCATATGGAGGCTTCGTCGATGTGACGTCACTTCACATGCGCACCGGATTGTGGGTCAGAATCGCCCAAATAGGATGCACTTTTCAACACTAAAGATCTCGGACGGATGTAGTAGACATCCTGGTACTTCTAACCATCCTAAATTTGGCCACAAGAATCGGGACATCCTAAATCGTTTCCAGTGTAAACAGGGCCTTGGACGCTCTTGAATTACCATTCAAGTGAAATGTCTCAACACATTTAGAAGTTTCTGTGTTCTAGTAGAGTTTTAGTTTGCATATTCTAACTGTGTCTGTCTCACAGCTCAAACAAATGCAGATTATGTGAAGTGGACACTCTGACTGTCTGTCTGTCCTGTAGTATGAGTGAATGGCTGTCTACAGTCTATCTGTCTATAGTATCAGCTCAGTGATCGTTTGTTCAGGGTGTGGTCTACTATCAATGCTGTGATTGAGCTTTCCAACACTCTCCAATGAATATTCGTCCTTTGTCCCACACACTTTCATTGAAACCAAATTCCAGCTTGTATTTCCGGCTGCGGTGAGATCTCCGGACAGACATACAAATCCGGGGAATTTTCATCTCTGGGGGTTCACCTGTGTATTATTCTTACAGAGCGTAAAAGCTTTTTCAACCTTTAGGCACAATAATGCTTGTGTTTATAACTGGGATAAGTTACTACAGTTGGTTACACCTTGTTATTGAGAGGATTAATTTAATTTATTACACACATCCGAAACGTGACATTGTGACAAATCACGTTGTGCCCATAATCTCGCTCTTCTAGCGATAAATTTTTCTAGGCTTCTGATTGGACAAAACTAAAGAAGAAAAAACTCATTTGCAAACACACTTGTGTACGTTTGTAGCCTGGCTCCGCCCGCCCGCCTACTTCCGGCCAAATTTTATTTTCCCTTCAGTAGTCAGTCTGGGTGTACAGCCCATTTCCCAGTTTTGCTGGAGATTCGACAGCCGGTCCAATCAGCGAACAGAGCGAGTGGCTGAGAACGATGACGTCGAAGTCGCGCTCCAGTTTCAGTTGCCAGAAGTCGGCTCATGACACACGTGACGACCAAACGTTATGCGATTGGTTGGTTAATCCAGAGTGGCACTGGGCAGATCCAATAGTTTTAAACTTTAACAGACACCCACCTCCATGAGTGAACAGCACTGCCAGACCTTCTGTACAAATGAAATGAAGTACGATGGTCTGGTAGTACGAGGCTAGTACGTTTGGACATGGCTTTGGTATATTTATACTTTCAAAATAAAATGACAGCTCTCTTCCTAGGTATTGACTATAATTGTTGTTTTTCTTCCAGGTGAGTGATAACTACAAGCTGATGGTTCTGTTGCCAAACCTGCGGATGTTTAACGGTAAAGACGTCAGCACTACGGCCAACCACCTGCGCTTTGTCTACAGCGAGAACCTCAGGAGCAGGGTACGAACAACACCGCTGTACTGTATTTCATTTTATTATTTTTAACTGACAACACCTTTTTAATACATTGGTGGTAGTAATACAGTATCCAATTATATCCTTAACGTTTATTTAATAATTGAATAAATATTAATTATTGAGCTGCGGAATAGCGGTAGCATTAAATACGTTTTATACTTC
This sequence comes from Hyperoplus lanceolatus, assembly GCA_026929865.2. NCBI lineage: Eukaryota > Metazoa > Chordata > Actinopteri > Uranoscopiformes > Ammodytidae > Hyperoplus > Hyperoplus lanceolatus. The sequence goes on from CM049407.1 coordinate 3,501,366, forward strand.
TTCCCAACACTCCTTTTCCCCGCATATCAATTTAAAGGGGCACTGTGTAACATTTTAAGTAATGTATTAGCTAAAATCAATATCCTCATTCATAAATATGTCCTCATTGGTGTAAAATCACCTCTGCCAATAATCTGAATTATCCTCCTGAGCCGAGAATTACAAATATTAATATTACATTTTGTACATTGAGCAGGCAAGTCTTATGGAGGCATCCATGTTTTTGGAATGTCATCAGGTGCATTGTTTATAATGTAGAATTGTTCTTGTCCTTGAAGGCCACTGTAGCTTCTGTTATTATTCTAAAGGGGTGGGGTTACCCAGGGAGCGTTGCATTCTAGAACTTTCTTGATGATGTCATATTACACACTGCACCTTTAAAGGTGCAGTGTGTAATATGACATCATCAAGAAAGTTCTACAAAGTTCTAGAATGCAACGCTCCCTGGGTAACCCCAACCCTTTAGAATATACGAAGCTACAGTGGCCTTCAAGGACAAGAACAATTCTAAATTTCAAACAATGCACCTGATGACATTCCAACTATGACACTTTCAAGATGGCGGCACTAGGCCTTGGTCCAAAATATGCAGACATATGGACATATATGAGACCCTTTCTAAGGGAAATAAAAATAATTCAAAAGAAAATGTTCAGCTATTATGCACTACATTAAATGTACTTATGGATATTATAATTACTTTCTACAAAATCTGCTAGGAAATAAAACCCACAATTCTACACACTGCACCTTTAATATATGTAATTTGTATTTTTTCTGTGAAATATTTTTAACATCGGTTTTGTTTATTGTATTTTCGTGATTTTCATTTAGTTTTATTTGAGATGTCTGAACTATAATCCATCCATCCATCAGTTGTCTTTGTCCTAACGTTGTTATTGTCGTGGTTTCAGATCATTGCGGTGTGGGAGAAGAGCTTCCGTCTCCCTGGTCCTCAGTCTAGAGACAAGATGGCCGCTCTGCAGAAACAGTTTGTCTCTGCCGCCCGACAGCAGGTGAAATACGGACCAAACTCAGTCAGCGACTTCACCAAGTGGAGGGTGAGTTCACCACTGTTTATTGGTTTATAAAAAGGATTGTGCGCGCGCACACACACACACACACACACACACACACACACACCACACACACACACACACACACACACACACACACACACCCACCCTATAAATACAAGCTAACATTCAGTGAATAACTTAACATTTCTCAATGTATTTGAACATGTTATAGAAAAACTAAATATTTTACTCATGTTATTAATGTCAAACCTACTTTTGATTTGTTGCTTTTGGTCATATTTTTGTATCTATCTGTCTCTCAGGTGGAGATTATGGCCAAAGAATATCTGAACTCTCTGATAAACCCAAAGGAAGAAACAGAAGGCAACAAGTCCTCTGAAACTAAGGAAGAAGAAGAAGAAGAAGAAGAAGAAGAAGAAGAAGAAGAAGAAGAAGAAGAAGAAGAAGAAGAAGAAGAAGAAGTAAGATCATCTTCCAAATCACACACTTGTTTTTTTTCTTCTATTTTATTTCTTATTGTTATTTTTAACTCTTTATTGATAGCTTTTTAAATGTTTACACAAAGTACAAACAACAGAAAGACCACTACAGTTGAGCATAGATAGTTCCACATGTCCACGTCAGATGACCTTTAAAGTGTAACTGCACCCTTTTACTTGTTTTTTGAGATAGAAGCTGAATTAAATCACTATGTTGTTAAGGAACACATATATGCTGGTGTTAACATTGAAAAAAAATGCAATATGTTAAATATTGGCAATTTAAGAAATGTTTTGTATTGTAAATCATTTTAGAACTTTACTAATTTAAAAAAACTTTTCCTTCGGAAAAATGACGTAAGGACTTTTTCCCCATTACGTCATCACGCCGCCAAAGAGCACGCTCTTCACAGGTCGATGGCTGGTCCATAAGCGTCTACTGTTATACTGTCCCTCCTAGGATGTTATTTCGGGGGTTAACACCCTTCACTTCTACCGACAGTGTTCTGCAATATCCGCTTGCGCGAACACACACACAGACACACACACACACACACAGACCCGGACTCGTTCATTGTTTCACTTTATTAACACACGCTCACTTCCCACCTCACACACCTTTTTCCTATTAGCCCACGAGCCGACACCATTCAATAAGCATTCATTCAGATCTTCCTGGGAACAACAGCACCCCCCCAGACACCCCCCCCCGAAAGCCGGCTGGCGAAGTTAAACATGTCTCAAACGTTCCAACCATGTCGAAAGCTTTTCAAAACGTTGCAGATGACCTTTAAAGGTGCAGTGTGTAATATGACATCATCAAGAAAGTTCTACAAAGTTCTAGAATGCAACGCTCCCTGGGTAACCCCAACCCTTTCGAATAATAACAGAAGCTATACAGTGGCCTTCAAGGACAAGAACAATTCTAAATTTTAGACAATGCACCTGATGACATTCCAAAATATGCAGAAATATGGACATATATGATACCCTTTCTAAAGGAAAAAATAATAATAAAAAAAAAATTCAGCTATTATGCACTAAATTAAATGTACTTATGGATATTATAATTACTTTCTACAAAATCTTCTAGGAAATAAAACCCAAAATTCTACACACTGCAGCTTTAAGTGTCCATAGACTTTCACAGTGAAGAAGCATCCAATTCTCTTGAGATGAAGACAGTCTGCACACTCTCTCTTTATACTGTAATACTACATCCTACATCTGACCTTAAAAAACATGTTCTTTGCAATGCTAAAGGTTCCGAAAAATTATAAACATTTTAGAAAAAAAAACTGCCAACTGTTTAAAATGTTAAAACAGCATTTCTTTTATGTGGTAATCTTCAGACATGTTGTGTAAATTATTTAGAAGTTATTGAAGCTCACACGTTGCGTTCACTTGTCCCAGGAAATCTCGACTCCCTCCAAGAGGAAACAGCCTGTGTGTGTGATGGACTCTAAAATCTGTCTGACGCCTCTCAAAAAGTTCCGCGGAGATTTTCCTTCATCCCCGGTTCCAGAAAGCCCTCGCAAAACATCCGGCATCAACCCCAAAATCCTGTCACTTTCTGGGGCTAGCGGGGTGAGGATGAGCCCTCGAAAGAAGGAGCCTACCCCATCCACCCCCCCTACCCCGAGCAGGGCAGAGGGCAAGGCACAGACCCCAAATAAGCGACCCAGAGGAAGGCCAGCTAAAGAGGAGAAGGGGGCTAAGCTTAAACAGGAGGAAGGGGTTAAAAGGATGCCGATAATACAGAGATGCAGCAGCAAGACACAGGTAACTACAACACAACTACGTCACATTTGAATAAGTGTGTGTGTGTGTGTGTGTGTGTGTGTGTGTGTCACGGGTAACTACATTTTCAATAATAGTTTTTTTGTTTTGGGATCTATACGGGAAAATAGTTTAGTTTGTGTAGAGGCTGTGATTTGATTGGATTTTTATTACATTTTTGTTAAACAATGCGTTTGTTGACTGAGTATCCCCTTTTTTTCTTTACAAATTGAGACAAAATAGTGCAAAAGCTAAAAACACACACAGACACTCTAAATACTAAGATTTTAAATAATAAACTAGTGTTTCTCTCCCTCCCTCACTCTCTCCCTCCCTCCCCCTCCCTCACTCTCTCTCCCTCCCTCCTCTCCCTCTCTCCCCTCCCTCACTCTCCCTCCCTCCCCCTCCCTCACTCTCTCTCCCTCCCTCCCCCTCCCTCACTCTCTCTCCCTCCCCCCCCTCCCTCACTCTCTCTCCCTCACTCTCTCCCTCCCCCTCCCTCACTCTCTCTCCTTCACTCTCCCTCCCTCACTCTCTCTCCCTCACTCTCTCTCCCTCACTGTCTCTCCCTCACTGTCTCTCCCTCACTCTCTCTCCCTCACTGTCTCTCCCTCACTCTCTCTCCCTCACTGTCTCTCCCTCCCTCCCTCCCTCACTCTCTCTCCCCCCCCCTCCCTCCCTCCTCTCTCTCCCTCCCCCCTCACTCTCTCTCCTCCCCCTCCCTCACTCTCTCTCTCCCTCCCCCTCCTCTCCCCCCCCCCCCCCTCACTCTCTCTCCCCTCCCCCTCCCTCACTCTCTCTCCCCCCCCCCTCACTCTCTCTCCCTCACTCTCCCTCCCTCACTGTCTCTCCCCTCCTCTCTCTCCCTCCTGTCTCTCCTTCACTGTCTCTCCCTCACTCTCTCTCCCCTCCTGTCTCTCCCTCCCTCCCTCCCTCCCTCACTCTCTCCCCCCCCCCCCCCCCTCCTCTCCCCTCCCCCCCCCCTCTCCTCCCTCCCCCTCCCCCACTCTCTCTCCCCTCCCCCCCTCACTCTCTCCCCCCCCCCCCCACTCTCTCTCCCCCCCCCCCCTCTCTCTCCCCCCCCCCCTCTCTCTCCCTCACTCTCCCTCCCTCACTCTCTCTCCCTCCCCCCCCTCCACTCTCTCTCCCTCCCCCTCCCTCACTCTCTCCCCTCACCCTCCCTCACTCTCTCTCTCTCTCCCCCCCCCTCCAGACTCCAGTAGTCTTGAAGCCGCTGCATGTCTTACAGTGTCACAGTAAACAGGACAGTGAAGAGGACTTCAGCACTCAGCTCTGGGCCTGCGCCTTCCAGCCTCTGCCCGACTCCAACGGTAACACATCTGCTAAACTCTCTCTCTCTCTCTCTCTCTGCCAGACTCAAACGGTACTAAACACTCACTCACTCACTCTCTCCAGACTCAAACAGTACTAAACACTCACTCACTCACTCACTCACTCACTCACTCACTGCCAGGTAACACATCTACTAATCCACTTCTATAAAATTACACAGGCAAGGTCTTTTAGAATTAGTTACCATACACAAGTACAATGGTGGACAGGAACATGGGATTTGCCTTTTTTTTTGGTAATTTTTCTCTTTTCTTTCTGTTCTGTTTTTTTTAATCTTGTGAGGGTGTTTATGTGTGTGTGTTGTGAAAAGAAAGAAAAACAATGCAATATATATATATTGTGGAAGAAAAATAAATCTTTCTATAACAATGTTAATCTAAGATAACTATAACTAACCTCTGTCTCCTATCTGTACTACCTATCTACCCAAATGTTACAAATCACATACTCTGTCTTTTTTCTATTCTACATACTTCAGCTCATCATAACAAGTATGTAGTTGCATACAGCATGCTACTAGAAGGATGTAAGTATGGCTTTTCGAACACAGCCTATAACTAACTGTCTGTCTGTCTGTCTGTCTGTCTGTCTGTCTGTCTGTCTGTCTGTCTGTCTGTCTGTCTGTCTGTCTGTCTGTCTGTGTGTCTGTGTGTCTGTCTGTCTGTCTGTCTGTCTGTCTGTCTGTCTGTCTGTCTGTCTGTCTGTCCCAGCAGCAGGAGCAGTCAGCCGGCTGGTAGCGACCTGTGGAGGAGACTCTCTCTGTGTCATCGACTGTGAGACAGGAATGGTCATGAAGAAATACAAAGTCCCCGGAGAGGTAAGATATGTTTACTCTCTTCTAGTCTACAACACCTCACTCCAAATGAAGACGTGTGTGTGTGTGTGTGTGTGTGTGTGTGTGTGTGTGTGTGTGTGTGTGTGTGTGTGTGTGTGTGTGTGTGTGTGTGTGTGTGTGTGTGTGTGTGTGTGTGTGTGTGTGTGTGTGTGTGTGTGTGTGTGTGTGTGTGTGTGTCCATCATTTGAGTAATATGTAATATTTCATTTGTAATATGGTTATATGTTTGTGGATAAAATGCAGTTTTGTACCATGGTACCATGTTTTTGTGTTAATGTGTGTATAGGAGTTCTTTTCCCTGGCGTGGTCCACTGTCCTGATGTCTCGAGGCGGTGGGGCTTCAGCTCAACACTGCAGCGTGCTGGCTGCTGGAGGAAAGAGGGGCACCGTCAAGCTCCTTCACCCCAGAAACAACATCGCATACGGGGAGTTCAGAGCCAGTCGCAAGGCCCTGTCTGTACTGCGCTTCAACCACCAGCAAGGGAACTTCCTATTCAGTGAGTCTGGGTTTAAGTGTGTGTGTGTGTGTGTGTGTGTGTGTGTGTGTGTGTGTGTGTGTGTGTGTGTTGTTTGTGGGGAGGTCAGGGGACATCCTATTCAGTGAGTCCACATTTGATTCTGATTTAGTTATTTGTGTTTTTACTGTTTTTATTGTTATTTTATTCCAGGTTGCCTTTTAAAGAACTGGTTGGTGACAACAGATTACATTTAGCACACTGCGGCTAGGAAGTGATCGTTTTGAACTTTAAAAAAATATATTTTAACATTGAATTGAATGGGAGCAGCTTTCAAATAATTAAAACAAATGTGGTGTAGTGGTTAGAGCGTCCTCCATAGAGTCTCAGTCCTCTTCACAGCAGACCCGGGTTAGAATCCAGCCCGGGTCGTTCTCTGCATGTCATTCCCCTCTCTGACACATTTCCTCTCTGTCTCTCCAAACTGTCTAATAAAGTAAAAAATGCCAAAAAATAATCTTAAAGCCACTACGAGTAAGATGGGCACGTTGGCGACACCTTTGAACAAAAGCGGTAGTATTTTAACGACGCCAGCTGTCGTGAAGCTGTTTTCTAGCTCGTCCAGGGAGTGCAAGATTCAAATAATCAGGAAGCAATATGGTGCGTGTCCGTGTTTTGAAAGTGTGGAGGGCACCGGACTCTTTTCGGCTCTGTGAGTCTATGGGTGACACAGCATCAACTAATGGCAGTAAGTGCTAAACACACCTGATTGCAATGAGTTGATGCATTGTCACCTCTCACGGAGCTGAACGAGTCCCCGTGTCCTCACACAAAGCGAATGAACGAGAGATGGCAGTTAGTTAGTATGGATCACGATGAGGTAATGTGTTGTTGTAAATAATGACTATTTCAGATGAATAATGGTGATGATGCTGGTGAGGCAAAGTAAACTTTGTTTTAGTAGGCTACCGCTCATTCATTTAGGAGTAAACACTGCAGTCTAGGTTCGCTGCGTGAAATTGTGTATACGTTGCTTGGCAACGCCCTCCCGCCCGCCTATCACTCTCCCTTTTAGCTTTTCTTCATTGCATTTTCTTTTTTTCTTTTATGGTGCAGCCCCGTTATCAGTCATTATGAGACAAACAACTGTCTCAAACAAGGCTCCCGCTCCCCTTCCCTCACCTGGAGCCATAGGCTTCTCAAATCGCGTTCCTGCGCCGCACTGAAATCTGCGACCAATACGGATATGTGACCATAGAGCATGCACGCGTGAACCGAAAATCGGATTGGGTGTACGACCAGATCAAATGCAGTAATAAAAACTATATAAAAACGTCTTTCTTTGCACTGATGGTCTCGTTTGCTGTTAAAGGTAATTTATGATTATGAGAGGAAACATGAGGCTGTTTAAAAGATATTTAAATGTTACTCGTTGCCGCTTTAAATAAAGAATTGTGTGTGTCTCTAACCTCTTCCCCTGTTCCCCTTCCAGCCGGATCATACGATAACAAGATAGTGATGTGGGACATCGGAGGAGTGGACAGCCACTACAACTACAAAGTGGTGTGAGTATTTCTATCTGAGAAATTTAATATTTTTTCTATAGTGCTTATTGATTTTTTTTGGTGTTGGAGTCAGTGTTGACTGTAAACGGTATGTTGATAGCTATGGTGGGACCCCTTTGTTTACATACTTGTTTACAGAGTCTAGGCTGTGTATTAACACCAGCTTTTATTTCAGTGCACACACAGTACAGACATGTAGCGGATCATGAGGAGATATTCACTGATTTTTACTGAAAAGTGATTTTGACAACAAGCGTTCTCCAGAATCACTGACTACACCTTTAAGTGCATAACACACTTTTCGACCTTTGCATGAATTCAGAAGCTGTCAATGTTCCTTTGTAAAGATGATGTAATATAGTCAAATGTCCAGACCAAGATGTATTTCCCTGTGTGTGTGTGTGTGTGTGTGTGTGTGTGTGTGTGTGTGTGTGTGTGTGTGTGTGTGTGTGTGTGTGTGTGTGTGTGTGTGTGTGTGTGTGTGTGTGTGTGTGTGTGTGTGTGTGTTTACATGCATGTGTGTGTGTGTGTAAGCGTATAGACAGTATATTGATGCAATTTCACGTATGATATCGTAATGAAATGTCTTATGTAATGTTTATGTGTATTTCTATCCCTGCAGTCAGCTGTTGGTGCTTGAGGTGAGTGCGACCCCTCTCCACATCTGTCTCCCTCCCAAAGCCCCCGGGACTCACCTGCTGACAGGCTGCGAGGACGGACTGCACTGCTACAACACACAGCTGGGCACCAACAACTCCACCAAGAGGTAACTGTGTGTGTGTGTGTGTGTGTGTGTGTGTGTGTGTGTGTGTGTGTGTGTGTGTGTGTGTGTGTGCGAGGGTGGGGATGATTGTGTGTGTGTGTGTGTGTGTGTGGGGTGTGTCCATATGTGTGTGTGTCCTTATGTGTATGTGTCCGTGAGTGTGTTTGTGTGTGTCCATGTGTGTATGTGTCCGTGTGTGTGTGCATGTGTGTGTCCATGTGTGAGTGTGTTTGTGTGTACCTGTCTACAATTATTTTTGTGAGAACCAATTTGAGTTTTAGACCTAAAGAGTGAGGACATTTTGTCCGGTTCTCACTTTGGGACAGGCCTTTAAGGGCTGTTTGAGGGTTCACTGGTTTACATAAAGGGCTGTTTGAGGGTTAACACTAGGTTTTAAGGTTCAGGCCTATTTGAGGTCATTAGGTTTATGTTAGGGCTTAAAGGGCTGTTTGAGGGTTCCTAGGTTTTAGGACAGGCTTTCAAAGGGCTGTTTGAGGGTTAACACTAGGTTTTAAGGTTCAGGTATGAATTAGGTTTATGTTAGGGTTAGTGTAAGGGTTGGGTTTTGATGGTTAGGGTAAGTGGCTATAGGGAATGCATTATGTCAATAAATGTCCCCACAAAGATAGCTGTACAAACGTGTGTGTGTGTGTGTGTGACTTTATTGAGGTCTTAAATTGGCTTTGTACAACAGGTTAATCGAGCTATTATAAGGGGGAAAATAAGTTGATTACGTAGCTGTAGAAAAGGGGGTAGTTATCTGTAATCGGAGTTTGACAAAAGTGTTTTAATTGTGTCCCTAGATCAGAGGAGATGGAGATAACTTTCCCCATCTATAAGAAGGAAGACAAAGAGCACGACTACCACACCATCGACGGACTGAGCTTCCTCACTGAGGACATAGTGGGTGAGTGAGAGACACACACACTCACACACCACGCACACACACACACACACACACACACCACGCACGCACGCACACACACACCACGCACGCACACTCTCACACTCACACGCACGCACGCACGCACGCACGCAGGCAGGCAGGCAGGCAGGCAGGCACTCACTCACTCACTCACTCACTCACTCACTCACTCACTCACCCACTCACCCACCCACCCACTCACTCACTCACACACTCACACACTCACTCACTCACTCACTCACTCACACACTCACTCACTCACTCACTCACTCACTCACTCACTCACTCACTCACTCACTCACTCACTCACTCACTCACTCACTCACTCACTCAATGTAATACGGCTCATGGAGTTCTCTGATACTCTATGGAGAAAATTCGTTAAGAGATCTCAGGGAAAGCAGAACAATTTGGACGGATATGTCAGCCTTTCCTGAACTATATAACAGCGCTGAAGTGACCTTCATGACACCTTATTGACTTTTTATTTTCTGCTTAACGTTTACCTTTAGTTTTAAACAATGTCCTTAGAAACCTGTTAAGTAGACTACTTAACAGTATTTTGTCTTTTGTTTGTGGGTTCACCTTTTGAGTTGGCTTTTTGTGTTTAAAGGGGCACTGTGTAATATGACATCATCAAGAAAGTTCTAGAATGCAACGCTCCCTGGGTAACCCCAACCCTTTAGAATAATAACAGAAGCTACAGTGGCCTTCAAGGACAAGAACAATTCTAAATTCTAAACAATGCACCTGATGACATTCCAAAAACATGGAGGCCTCCATACGACCTGCCCGCTCAATGTAGAAAATGTAATATTAATATTTGTAATTCTCCGCTCAGGAGGATAATTCAGATTATTGGCAGAGGTGATTTTACACCAATGAGGACATATTTATGAATGAGGATATTGATTTTAGCTAATAAATTACTTAAAATGTTACACAGTGTCCCTTTAAAAAAAAAAAGTGTTTTATGTAATATTGGAGTCAGTTAACAGACCATTTACTTTAGTAGGCCACATGAGGGCGCTGTAGATAAGTATTATGTTAGGCGCTGTGAAGTAAGGCCATGGCTTCTAATCACTATCTATGCTTCTAATATACCACATAAGCAATTCATTAGTATAAAGCATATAAGCCTCTGGCTACAATCTTGTGTATTTACAGATAATATATTTTTCCTCTATGTTTCTCTGCGGCCCCTAGCCTGTGAGGAACTACACACACACACACACACACACACACACACACAGACACAGACACACACACACACACACACACACACACACACACACACATCCCTAACTTTCTTCTATTTTATCCCCCTAGCCTCTAAGAACTACACACACACACACACACACACACACACACACACACACACACACACACACACACACACACACACACACACACACACACACACACACACACACACACACACGTCCCTAACTTTCTTCTTTCCCCCTAGCCTCTAAGAACTACAGCTATGGTTGTATCTACCTGTGGAGTTGGCTGAAGACTCGCTCTCAGCGGCCCGATAAGAAGAGCAGAGAGGTGTGTGCTGTGCTGCTGTGTGAGCTGCAGTGGGCCGACACAGAGATACCTTACCTGGCCCTCAACACCTGCCCAGGTACGGCACACGCAAATTATTTACTTATTTTTTATTTTATTTTACTGTATATATATCGTTTTGTTTTGCACTATTTAGAAAGTATTATTTTTTTATTTAAATGTTATATATATGTTTTTTATTTGTAAATATTACTAAACTTATTTTATCTAATTTTATCTTTTTGTTCTTATTGCTCCGTGGGGTCGGAGACTAACGTCACTTCGATTACTCTGTATTTCTGTAACATATTGTAGAAATTGACAATAAAGAAATATATTCTGTTTTCTATCAAAATCATTTTTCTCCAAAATATTTTGGGTCTAAAAACACATTTGTTGTGAGCCTTAAAAGGTCTTTAAAATGTCTTAAATTTGACTTTTAGAATGGCGCAAAACCTGTGGTAAAGACCCTTAGTAAGTGCCCCTGACTACTGGAACAACTTACAACATAAAATTAAAATAAATACCCTCAATAAATAAAGGAAAAATTAGATTAATGAAAAGCCATGTACGGCAAGGGTGAATGTTTACCCTTCAATTATTATTATTTTTTTTTTTTTAATAAATATATTTATTGGTTTTTACTTTTTCTTAACAAGAACAACAATAGAAAAACAATACACACACAGTCCCTCACACAACCCCCACACAACCCCCACACAACCCCTTCACAACCCCCACACAACCCTCACACAACCCCCACACAACCCCCAAACAACCCCCACACAACCCCCACACAACCCTCACACAACCCCTTCACAACCCCCACACAACCCTCACACAACCCCCACACAACCCCCACACAACCCCCACACTCCCTCACACAACCCCCACACAACCCCCACACACCCCCACACAACCCCCACACAACCCCCCACACAACCCCCACACACCCCCACACAACCCCCACACCCCCCAACAACCCCCACACAACCCCCACACAACCCCCACACACCACAACCCCCACACAACCCCCACACAACCCCCACACAACCCTCACACAACCCCCACACAACCCCCACACTCCCTCACACAACCCCCTCACAACCCCCACACTCCCCCCACACAACCCCCACACAACCCCCACACAACCCCCACACAACCCCCACACCCCCACACTCCCTCACACAACCCCCACACAACCCCCACACTCCCCCCCACCCTCACCTCCCCACACAACCCCCCACACCACACCCCCCACAACCCCCCCCCCCCCAACCCCCACAACCCCCCACAACCCCCACCCCCCCCACACAACCCCCACACAACCCTCACACAACCCCCACACAACCCCCACACAACCCACACACAACCCCCACACAACCCCCACACCCCTCACACAACCCCCACACTCCCTCACACAACCCCCACACAACCCCCACACTCCCTCACACACCCCCACACAACCCCCACCCCCCCACCCCCCCACCCCACCCCCCACACCCCCCACACAACCCCCACACACCCTCACACAACCCCCACACAACCCCTTCACAACCCCCACACAACCCCCAAACAACCCCCCCCCCCCCCACACAACCCCCACACAACCCTCACACAACCCCCACCACCCCCTTCACAACCCCCACACAACCCCCACACAACCCCCACACAACCCCCACACAACCCTCACACAACCCCCACACAACCCCCACACAACCCCCACACAACCCCCACACAACCCCCCACACAACCCTCACACAGCCCCCACACAACCCCCACACTCCCTCACACAACCCCCACACAACACCCACACACCCCACACCCCTCACACAACCCCCACACCCCCCACCAACCCCCACACAACCCCTCACAACCCCACACTCCCTCACACAACCCCCACACAACCCCCACACAACCCTCACACAACCCCCACACAACCCCCACACTCCCTCACACTCCCTCACACAACCCCCACACAACCCCCACACAACCCCCACACTCCCTCACACAACCCCCACACTCCCTCACACAACCCCCACACAACCCCCACACTCCCTCACACAACCCCCACACAACCCCCACACCCCCACACAACCCCTTCACAACCCCCACACAACCCCCAAACAACCCCCACACAACCCCCACACAACCCCCACACAACCCCCACACAACCCTCACACAACCCCCACACAACCCCTTCACAATCCCCACACAACCCCCACACAACCCTCACACAACCCCCACACAACCCCTTCACAACCCCCAAACAACCCCCACACAACCCCCAAACAACCCCCACACAACCCCCACACAACCCTCACACAACCCCCACACAACCCCCACACAACCCTCACACAACCCCCACACAACCCCTTCACAACCCCCACACACCCCCAAACAACCCCCAAACAACCCCCACACTCCCCCACAACCCCCACACAACCCTCACACAACCCCCACAACCCCCACACAACCCCTCACACAACCCCCACACAACCCCCACACAACCCCCACACAACCCCCACACAACCCCCACACAACCCCCACAACCCCCACACAACCCCCACACAACCCCTTCACAACCCCCACACAACCCCACACAACCCTCACACAACCCCCACACAACCCCCACACACCCCCACACACCCCCCACACAACCCCCACACACCCCCACACAACCCCCACACAACCCCCACACAACCCCTTCACAACCCCCACACTCCCTCACACAACCCCCACACAACCCCCACACTCCCCCACACAACCCCCACACAACCCCTTCACAACCCCACACTCCCTCACACAACCCCCACACAACCCCCACACAACCCCCACACAACCCTCACACAACCCTCACACAACCCCCACACAACCCCCACCCCCACACTCCCTCACACAACCCCCACACAACCCCCACACTCCCTCACACAACCCCCACACAACCCCCACACTCCCCCACACAACCCCCACACTCCCTCACACAACCCCCACACAACCCTCACACTCCCCCACACAACCCCCACACAACCCTCACACAACCCCCACAACCCCTCACAACCCCCACACAACCCCCAAACAACCCCCCCTCCCTCACACAACCCCCACACAACCCCACACAACCCCCACACAACCCCACACCCCCACACAACCCCCACACAACCCCCACACCCCAACCCCCCACACCCCACACAACCCCCACCACCCCCACACTCCCTCACACAACCCCCACACACCTCACACAACCCCCACACAACCCCCACACAACCCTCACACTCCCCCACACAACCCCCACACAACCCCCACACAACCCCCCACACAACCCCCACACAACCCCCACACAACCCCCACACTCCCCCCAACCCCCCCACAACCCCCACACAACCCCCACACCCCTCACACAACCCCCACACAACCCCCACACTCCCTCCACACAACCCTCACACAACCCCCACACAACCCCCACACAACCCCCACACAACCCCCACACAATCCCCACACAACCCCCACACAACCCCCACACTCCCTCACACAACCCCCACACTCCCTCACACAACCCCCACACTCCCTCACACAACCCCCACACAACCCCCACACAACCCCCTCACAACCCCCCACACAACCCCCACACAACCCCCACACAACCCCCCACATAACCCCCACACAACCCCCAAACAACCCCCACACTCCCTCACACAACCCCCACACAACCCCCACACTCCCTCACACAACCCCCACACTCCCTCACACAACCCCCACACAACCCCTTCACAACCCCCACACTCCCTCACACAACCCCCACACAACCCCCACACAACCCCCACACAACCCCTCACAACCCCCACACAACCCTCACACCCCCCACCCCCACCAACCCTCACTAACCCCCACACAACCCTCACACAACCCTCACACAACCCCCACACAACCCTCACACAACCCCCACACAACCCCCACACTCCCTCACACAACCCCCACACAACCTCACACAACGAGGTCGAGGTGGTTTCTTGATTAATAGTTAGTTGCACATGAGTTACATTTTAAATCTCTTTTCTTTGACTCCCGTGCTGTCTTCAGGCCGGGCTTACATAGTGTGTGGTGATGACAGAGGTCGGCTGTGGACCTATCACGTCACAGACCTGCAGAAGAGCAGCTTCCAGAACGGCAAACCCATCGCACCCACGCAGGTAAATAGAAAGATATTTTGTTCATGTCCGACAGGAAATTGTACTGTTGTAATTTTTTAAAATATTCTTTTAATATATTTGCAACAGCTATGATCCTAAAAAAATGCTTTCGGCTGATACCGATACGGTCTGATATCATAACTGTTATAAAGTTTATGTTGGTGGTGACATGTGTGAGGTCATAAATGCAGAAACAGAATCTTTCTATATTTAAAAGAAAGGCTCAAACACAAAGTATTGTGTGCATTTATTTTTTGTTTATCTTGATTTGGGTCCTTTTGAGATGGTGCAAATGTTTGTAAGTAAGTAAGCTTTATTTATATAGCGCCCTTCACAGACCAGGGTCACAAGGCGCTTCACAATACACATTTTATACATACACTCAAACACCGATGGCAGTAGCTGCCATGCAAGGCGCTGTCTGAACCATCGGGAGCAATTTGGGGTTCAGTGTCTTGCCCAGGGACACTTCGACATGTCGGTAGGCGGGGAATCGAACCTCCGACCCTGCACTCCAGAGGCAGACTCCCTACCCACTTCGCCACTGCCGCCCCAGTGTGTTTGTGTGTTTTGTGAAGATAAAATAATAAACTTATTAAAAAAAAAATAATTGATATTTATTCTAACTGAATATGAAATGATAATATTGGGAAAACAAATAATTAATTAAACAAATTATCTTACTTTTTTTTTAGCAACCTAGAGAAAAGAAGTAAAAAATTATCTTACAGTTATTTATTTTTAAATGTTTTCTTCTTCCCTCAGGTGTTGGAGTGGCCGGGCCCTGTGAGGAAAGGTGAACAGGTGAGCGGCCCGTCAATCAACAGTGTTGCCATGGATACGGAGCTGCAGTACCTGGTTGCCCTGAGCGACAAGAACATGGTGATCGTCTGGAAGAGAGAAGAGAAATGCTGAATGTCTCACAAACGGACTAAATACAAATTTGCGATTTGAGTCTAGATCGAAATTATTTTGTACTAGGGATCCCTTTTTTTTTTACCAAATGTTGGTATGTGGCTCTCAGCTGGATGGTAGGGGTGTAACCGTACACAAAAGTCACGGTATTGGTACGTACTTCGCTTTGGAAGTCATGATTCGGTTTTGTACAGTATGGTTCTCTGTTAAGAGGAAAAATGCAAAAAAAAAAACAACTGTTTGCAGAATTAACTATTTCAATTGCAGCTTATAGTTATTTTTCAGTGTAGAAAATAAAATACTGCAGCAAAAACAACCAAGGTGTCCAATAAAAAAGAATGGCTTCTCAAATAACAGTGAAAGTTCTGCAGGGCAATCAGAACAAGCCTGTATATTTGACCTATTTATGTCATTTTGACACTATTTACGCCACAATTATGCATGTACATTTCGGCACGGCCTGTATTGTTACGGTTCGTTACGAAAATGTGTATTGTCACACCCCTACTGGATAGTTCAGTAGGTAACAGCACAGAACTTGGTGCATAAAAACCAGGGTTCGATTCCCAGTCGAGGCAAAATGACACGGATGTAATTTTTTGCGATGTACTTTGGTTTAAAAAAAGGAAATATTGAAATTTTGAAAGTGAGCTAATTTCAAATGTCAACGTAGACATCCAAACGGCATGCCACTCAGACAGACTGCGTGAGCCATGTCTTTTTCCTTATTTTTTTTACAAACTTCTGTACATTTATTCTTTAAGGAAATTTGACTTTAATGTGCGTTACAGGAATACGATGACAGTATTGTACTTTTTTTATTATGAAAATTTACAGCTATTTTTTTTTTGTGTGTAGAATAAATTTCACACTGATTTACTTTCAAGTTGCTGCTGTTAAGAATGGTAGCAGAAAGAGTTTGTTGAGAGTTGTCAATTGTCGCTATGTGACATGTAATATTTCGTTTTACACACACACACACACACACACACACACACACACAGGTGTAAAAACACATAAAGAAGTCGCTATTTTAGGAGTGAGATATGATTGTTATTTTACAAGAAATAAAATCTTAAAGAAAGTTCTACAAAGTTCTAGAATGCAACGCTCCCTGGGTAACCCAAACCCTTTAGAATAATAACAGGAGCTACAGTGGCCTTCAAGGACAAGAACAATTCTAAATGTTAAACAATGCACCTGATGACATTCCAACTATGACACTTTCAAGATGGCGGCACTAGGCCTTGGTCCAAAATATGCAGAAATATGGACATATATGAGACCCTTTCTGAGGGAAAAAATAATAATTAAAAAAAAAAAAATCAGCTATTATGCACTAAATTAAATGTACTTATGGATATTATAATTACTTTCTCCAAAATCTGCTAGGAAATAAAACCCAAAATTCTACACACTGCAGGTTTAAAAACTGTACAAGGATCATTCAATATGAATAGAAATAAAAGAAAAAATCCATCCCAATTTTACACTTAATTTTTAAGATTTTTTTTTGTGATTTTTTTTTTCCTTCCTTCCTTCCTAAAAAAAATACTTTTTCTGTGCCTTGGTAACTGTACTAACTGTGTCTTTATTTAGTGCTTATGGACCCTGTGTGTGCTATTCTAAGGCCCAGTATTTGCACCTTGCAATGCCGTTTAATGTAACATGAGAAGGGTGGAAATTCAGGGCGGGAAATAACACAGGAAATAAAATGCAGAAGGACATTGTGTTCCTTTTCATCGCATTGCTGATCTGACAGAGTGTGTGTGTGTGTGTGTGTGTGCTGTTTATGTGATACACACTCATACATAACATTCCCTGCGTTCCAAATCACATACTTTTTACTACACTACATACTAAAGTACAGAAGAGTTTTAGGGCCACAGGAGAGAAAAAAAATCAAATAAGTAAGATTAATTTTTCATTATGTTGAGAAATGTCAAGAATAAAGACGAATACTCCAAAATGCTATTGGAGTTAGTGGGGCATTTATGTATTTTCAGCATACTACAATTGACGTGCATGTATTGGGACATCCTAAATGTTTTTCTGGCATACTAAATAGTAGGGAAGTATTTGGTTTGGTACGCAGGGATTTTTTTGTAGTAACAGTCTAATTTTTTACTCTGATGATCCTAAATGACATGTAACAGCAAATGATTTTTGGTTCAGAGTATTGAATGAAATTTTTTTTTGAGATCTCTCTTAAAGATGGTTGTATAGGAGAAATATAGACGCCAACAGACTAGGTTTAGTCAAATAAACACCTAAATGTACATTTTGGACCTTTGATTTATACTAGTATGATTACAGAAGACATGTTATAATGGAAGCAAAGTAGCCAAACATCTCCAAATTGACCAGTGCTTGCCCCCCCCCCCCTCCCCCCCCCCCCCCCATCCCCCCGAAAAAAAGATGCACTGTATGTGTTATATTTGTATTTATTTTTATGTGTGAAATTGGGCTTATAGGTGTTCTAGGTGCGGCCCTGGTGGGTACAGTAAGGTTAATGTTGTTTTGGGGGTTAATGGTCTATCTCTTCTCTGATTGGTCCGTGCGTCATGACGTAACCACCATCGCTGCGCAGCTGGCCAATGCGCACAAAGCCCTTTCTGTATCCTCAGACGTGCCTTTGTGCACCATTGCGACTCGACCCAAATGGCCTCCTAGCAAACCCCACCTTTTGATCCATTTATTATTTTATTGCTCGTACAAGACCAGCACACACACATTAACACACACACACATATATAGCCTAAACACACACAGAAGCGAAAATGCGTCCAGGACTGGCGTGTATAGCGACCGAGATGCTTAGCGGTGTTTCGTGTAGAGCCAGGCCGGGGCTCGGTGGCCTATTGTCGGCCCCGGTGACCCAAACAGTCCCGCTGAAGATGATATCAAGCTCCGGGAACCAGAGATTTCGCTCAACCTCATCTTTGCAAGGCTTCTCAGAATTGGCAAGAGAGCGCTCCAAGACTGTCACGTCCTTCTACAACCAGTCGGCTATTGACGTGTCGGCAGAAAAGGTGAGAATTTGATTTTTTGGAGGGTTTAATTTTGGGTATATTCTTCCTAAAGAGGCTGGTGTCTTTCTATCGATGCAACGAGGGCGTACGGGCAGCTTAAAGCTAGCTGTAGCCGGTAGCAGCAGGGTGACAGGTGCGTTCAGGGACACTGGGGAACGACAAGTGTTAGGATTTCTCCTACACATGAATGACCTATCCAACCTTTTGCGTTAAAATCAAGACTAGATTTGAATATGAATTGTACTCGCATGCTTTATATTGATCCTTAAAGGGTATTTAAATGCACTGAATACGTTAATACTGAGGAGTGGCTCAGTTATTGGAAAAAATAAATCATAGTTTTGTTTAAAAACAAAAAAGCAGTCCAAATTTTATTTTTAATATATATAACCAATTGATTATCTTGTAACCATGACAGCAAACGATAGGAAAGGAAAAACGAGAGTTATGGTATAATGACATTGGAGTAAAAATGACTAAAGTCAGTCTGTCGAAATCATTCAGTTTAACCCCCCAAAATAACATAGTGACAAGGATTTAGTCAATGTGGGTTGCCAGGGCCTTTTTAAAGGTATTGAATAAGTTGTTCTTAAAATAAGGCCTTACCTTGTGTTAGAATTTCTTAAATAAACTATGTCATAGGTCTTAAAGTTTTTTTAATAATTGGTGTTCAAATGTCTTAAATCAATCGGTCATCAACAGTCTTAAATATGCCAAGACAGAGGAAGTAGGATGTTATCAAATTGGTCAAATTGAAATCCATGTAGCATTAAGTATTATATTATAGGTGACCGAGCCTTTTCTGTTGCTGCCCCCAGGCTCTGCAATTAGCTCCCCACTGACATGCGTCTCATTTCTGACCTAGGCCTCTTTAAATCCAGGCTAAAAACCTATTTATTCAGGATGGCTTTTAATACACAGTGGCGTGATGACACTTTGATCTTGATCTTATATTGTTTTGATCTTGTTTGATTTTGTCTTGTTTTATTTTATCTTGCCGTGTTTTATCTTGCTCAATCCTGTAAAGCACTTTGGTACACCGAAAGGACTGTTGTAAAGGGCTGTATAAATAAAGTACATTACAGTAGAAATAAGTATAAATAAAAGTTAAATGGATTGAAAATTAATTAAAAAATATATTTATTATGAGGCTATTATTAGATTTAATATAATAACTATCAAACCATTTCAAAGTCAAAACTATTTAGTACGTTTGAATTTGTATTTGTAACATTACAGACTTTAGGAAAGAGGAATATTTGCCCGATTCAAAATACACATTTCCAATTGAGCCCCGTTACCTTTTGCCCTAGTTCCCTATTTGCCTGATTTTCTCCCGTGGCCGTGAACGTAGCACCACCGTTCCCACTAAGAACATTTTGTTTTGCAGCGGCCAATTGTTCATCTTGGACCAAAAACAACGCGATCGAATTTCAGATCCCGACAGATTTATCGTTTGTTGTGACTGTCATAAAAGTTGTGAATGGAAAAAATCCTGTAATTGAAACTACGACAGTCGAAAGAAAACAGTAGATGATGGTGTTAGGTTTCAGTTCTGTGCATTGTTGTCAAATTCTTCCTCTGGCTTTGAAGGTTACTAATACAGTGTAAAATAATTAATTAATCAACAATATTGAAATAGATTGAACATTTTATGATCAAAAATTATGTTGAAAAACTCATGAAGAGTCTCAAAACATTGCAATATTAAAGGGGCAGTCAGTGATTCTGGAGAACACTTGTTGTCAAATCACGTTCTGTATAAAATCAAGTGTTAATACACAGCCTAGGCTCTGTAATCTGGTATGTTGCTACTAGCCATGGTCGCCTCCTTTGTTTGCTTAACCATTGTCTACCATGTTTTGCTATAGTATTATTTTATTTAAAGGTGCAGTGTGTAATATGACATCATCAAGACAGTCCTACAAAGTTCTAGAATGCAACGCTCCCTGGGTAACCCCAACCCCTTTAGAATAATAACAGAAGCTACAGTGGCCTTCAAGGACAAGAACAATTCTAATTTCTAAACAATGCACCTGATGACATTCCAACTATGACACTTTCAAGATGGCGGCACTAGGCCTTGGTCCAAAATATGCATAAATATGGACATATATGAGACCCTTTCTAAGGGAAAAAAAAATAATTAAAAATATTTTTTTCAGCTATTATGCACTAAATTAAATGTACTTATGGATATTATAGTTACTTTCTACAAAATCTGCTAGGAAATAAAACCCAAAATTCTACACACTGCAGGTTGAAATATAAGCACATTTGCTGTCCTTTTAGTTGATGGTTAACAGTTGACATGTGCTCAAGTAAGAACTCCAACTCCAACTTGTTTTGCTAGTAGAAGGTCAGAATGTTTCTGCTTTCCTGTTTTCTTGAACGCAGCGTTATATTATCACACAATAACCTGGTGGAAAATAATCTCGCAGTGACCTTACTGTGGTCTCGGGATTTACCCTGCGTTCCAATCCCCATACTTCCCTGCTATTTAGTATGCCAGAAAAAGATTTAGGATGTCCCAATACATGCATGTCAATTGTAGTATGCTGAAAATACATAAATGCCCCACTAACTCCAATAGCATTTTGGAGTATTCGTCTTTAATCTTGACATTTCTCGACATAATAAAAAAAAAACTTCCTTATCTGATTTTTTTTCTCTCTCCTGTCTGTGGCCCTAAAACTCTTCTGTACTTTAGTATGTAGTGTAGTAAAAAGACTAAAACTCTTCTGTACTTTAGTATGTAGTGTAGTAAAAAGACTAAAACTCTTCTGTACTTTAGTATGTAGTGTAGTAAAAGAAAGATAAAACTCTTCTGTACTTTAGTATGTAGTGTAGTAAAAAGACTAAAACTCTTCTGTACTTTAGTATGTAGTGTAGTAAAAAGACTAAAACTCTTCTGTACTTTAGTATGTAGTGTAGTAAAAAGAAAAAGTATGTGATTTGGAACGCAGGGTGAATTCTAATGGCCATGACCTTTTGACCTTTAGCCTAAAACCAGATGTTCCACTTCTGCCTCTGTGCACTCTAAGAAAAGCGTTTCGCTGAGTAAGAGGCCTAAACAAACACATCTACAGCTTCTGAGGTCAATATCCCTCTGTCTAATGTGTGCTATTAGACCCCAATAACATCTGCTGTTTACATGCATGCATTATACACCTGTTGAAAAAGGTGCCGTCTGTCTGTCTATCTATCTATCTATCTATCTATCTATCTATCTATCTATCTATCTATCTATCTATCTATCTATCTATCTATCTATCTATCTATCTATCTATCTATCTATCTATCTATCTATCTAAGCCTGTTATTTCCTCCCTCAGCCATCGGTGCGTCTGACCTTAGCCACTCTGCTGTACTCTGGGAAGTCTCCTGACGGACACCACATCCTGGTAAACAATGAAACCAAACCACACTATCATGTTAAACAGCTTTTTGGTCTCTGCGTGACTCTAAGCTCAACCTGTGTGTGTGTGTGTGTGACGCTGATTTTGTGTCTCTGTTTGTGTGTGCGTCTGTGTGTGTGTGTAACTCTGATTTTGTGTGTGTGTGTGTGTGTATATATGTATCTCTGACTGTTTGTGTGTGTACGTGACTCTGATTTTGTGTGTGTGTATGTGACTGTGTGTGACGCTGATTTTTTGTCTCTGTGTGTGTGTGTGTGTGTGTGTGTGTGTGTGTGTGTGTGTGTCTCTGTGTGTGTGTCGTGACTGACTTATGTGTGTGTCTGTCTGAAACTCTGATTTTGTGTGTGTTTGTGTGACTCTGAATCTGTGTGTGTGTGTGACTCTGATTGTGTGTGTGTGTGTGACTCTGATTGTGTGTGTGTGTGTGTGTGTGTGTGTGTGTTTCAGAGCAGTGCCAACTACCTCCACAAAGAGCTGCCTGTGCGGATCGCCCATCGCATCAAGGGCTTCCGCAGTCTGCCATTTATCATCGGATGCAACCCCACCATTTTACAAGTGGTAAGACACTCACGCACACACACACACACACTCACTCACTCACTCACTCACTCACACACTCACTCACTCACACACTCACTCACTCACTCACACACTCTGTCTCTCTCTCTCTCTACCACAAACAAACAAACACACACTCTGTCTCTCTCTGTGACACACACAAACACACACAATATTTTTATTTATTCATATGTGCAAAATGAACAATACACAAGATCATATGAACAAATCCTTCTGTAATAACCTTCAGAATAGTGCTGAGAATGATTATGGAAAGTTTAGTTGATGTAAGTGCTTTAGAAGTTGAGATTTTTGGTTCAGAGTATTGAAAAAATATATATAATGTTGAGATAATGTCCGTTAAAGATGGTTGTATAGGAGAAATATACAGACGCAAACAGACAAGGTTTAGTCAAATACACACCTTAATGTACATGTTTTTATGGAAGTGTGTGTGTGTGTTTCTGTCTGTGTGTGTGTGTGTGTGTGTGTGTCTCCCCTCTGTGTGTGTGTGTGTGTCAGCGTGCATGCTTCTATGTGTGCTTGCGGGTGTGTGTGTGTGTGTGTGTGTGTGTGTGTGTGTGTGTGTGTGTGTGTGTGTGTGTGTGTGTGTGTGTGTGTGTGTGTGTGTGTGTGTGTGTGTGTGTGTGTGTGTGTGTGTGTGTGTCATCAGCATTGGCCCTGCAGTAGTTTCTATAATAAGACAGCGATCACTAGGGCCAAAGCTCAGGAGAGAATCATGACTAAGCTTTTGATGAAAGGAGGGAAATGCTGCTTATTCAATTCAATAAAGCTTTATCGACATGACTCAAAATTACACTCAAAATGTGATTTTTTTTTTTTTTTTTTTTTGTATCAATATATTTATTAGTTTTTCATTTTTTTAACAAGAACAATTTAAAATACTGACACACAAGAACAAATCAAATACGAAGTACAGCCACATAAAATGTGAATTTAAGCGCTTTTTATGCATAAGTGCGTGTGTGTATGTGTGTGTGTGTGTGTGTGCGTGTGTGCGTGTGTGCGTGTGTGTGTGTGTGTGTGTGTGTGTGTGTGTGTGTGTGTGTGTGTGTGTGTTGCAGTGGCTTGGAGCCCGGGACAAATTCCTTTTATACTGAACAATAAAGTTTCTTATCTTATCTTGGCAGAAAACAGTAGCGCCAAATTCATCCACCAACTACTAGCTTCCTGAAAGTCAAGCACTAAACTATGGATAAATCATTGACCAAGTCTTTGAACACAGCGTGAAATGTGTAGGATTTTGTGTGTGTGTGTGTGTGTGTGTGTGTGCGTGACTGTGTGTGACTCTGATTTTGTGTGTGTGAAATGTGCTGGAATACAGTATTTTCCTGATATTTTATGGAGAAAACTATCAGGAAAATGGGGACAGATTAAAGGTGCTCCGAGGAACTTTCAGTTTGAGTTCATTCTAGCGCCCCCTTTGGACATAAGAGTTTTTACTACGGCAGCTGTAGTTCCTGGGTGAGCGTAGTGCGTACCCATATAGAATTTACAGTACAAATAGGTCAAAACTTCCGCAACACTTATAGCCACTTACAATTCAAATGGTGTCCTTTTAAAGCCCTGATAAAGCTGATAAAGGCCACTATACAACATAAGTTTGTGCACTTCTGTAGCAATGACCTCTGCAGACTTTTTCCTGGCTCCTTCTCCACGCCTCGATTAAGTGTTTGAATGTGTGCCAAGAAATGCGTCTGTGCTTGTGTAATAGATTATAATAGCGTGTGTGGTGTGTGTGTGTGTGTGTGTGTGTGTGTGTGTGTGTGTGTGTGTGTGTGGCAGACGTAACATTAAGAATCTGGGTCACAGTTACATGGTGTGTATACTGTTCCTTATACTAACACTCAAATGAACACAGGCTTTATTTTAACAAGGGGAGGATTTCTTTGTGTAACTATATTTTAAGTTTAACAGGTTTTGAATAGCTGAAATCATGGCCTTACCCCACCTCAATGTCAATGCAAAGTTAAAGGAATACTTCTCCCATACGGAACCGGCGTTCTATCATTATAAAATCAATGTTATAATATAATGAATGAGGTTTTTCTTCCCTCAGTCTTTCCTCAGTCTTCCCTTGGCCCAGCTGTCCTGTTAATCCTAACCCTACATTTAGACAGTGAGACCATAAAACACTCTTTCTGCCTTTTCTCAGGCTAGGATGAACAGATTTCTAAAATGTTTGCACATTTATACTACATAGGATCTCAGAGTTCAATACACCTTCATATTCCCACCGGTGAAGTAGGCCTTTAAAGTGGTTCGAATGTGTGTAAGGTTAACATGAACAAGTTAGAAGAACTCCAATTCTTAATGCAATTTTCTTCACTAGATTTTTGAGGCTAAAACTAGAAGGAATACTGTCTACATTTGAGCCAACTAATTATCTTTAGTTGAGGTGGAGTTGTCGATAGAGCGCGTACCATATATTGGATCTCTCTCTCTCTCTCTCTCTCTCTCTCTCTCTCTCTCTCTCTCTCTCTCTCTCTCTCTCTCTCTCTCTCTCTCTCTCTCTCTCTCTCTCTCTCTCTCTCTCTCTCTCTCTCTCTCTCTCTCTCTCTCTCTCTCTCTCTCTCTCTCTCTCTCTCTCTCTCTCTCTCTCTCTCTCTCTCTCTCTCTCTCTCTCTCTCTCAACTCTGTACTGTCTAATAAAGCTTTAGAAAAAGTGATATTATACATCTAGTAATACTGTATAATAAAAACAGCCGTATAACTCCTGTACGTTAAACATTGATCAGAGGGGGATATTTTTTTTTAGGAAAGTCACTTCAAAGAAAATCTATCCTTCTTGACCCGACCAGGTCACAGTTCACAGTTCCTGGAAGGACACATTGCTTTAGAGCTTTTAGGATTCCTCTTTGGACAAACAAAATTCCTCCATCGACCCTTGTACAGAGAAGATGGTGGAGGTACAAACCTAGCAAACACGTGTCTTAAGAACTCACACACACACACACACACACACACACACACAAAATCAGAGTCATTCACACAAAATCAGAGTCATTCACTCACTCACTCACTCACTCACTCACTCACTCACTCACTCACTCACTCACTCAATGAACACAATGAACAA
The DNA here is from genome assembly GCA_026929865.2 of Hyperoplus lanceolatus. Classification (NCBI taxonomy): domain Eukaryota; kingdom Metazoa; phylum Chordata; class Actinopteri; order Uranoscopiformes; family Ammodytidae; genus Hyperoplus; species Hyperoplus lanceolatus. The sequence continues at coordinate 3,527,325 of CM049407.1, forward strand.
CATATGAACAAATCCTTCTGTAATAACCTTCAGAATAGTGCTGAGAATGATTATGGAAAGTTTAGTTGATGTAAGTGCTTTAGAAGTTGAGATTTTTTGTTCAGAGTATTAGAGAAAAAAATAATGTTGAGATAATGTCCGTTAAAGATGGTTGTATAGGAGAAAAATACAGACGC
>CM049407.1:3532500-3567500 GCA_026929865.2 Hyperoplus lanceolatus
CTCTCTCTCTCTCTCTCTCTCTCTCTCTCTCTCTCTCCCCCCCCCCCCCCCCAGATCAAGGACCAGGATGTAGAGACTAAATTCTGTAAACTGGTTCATCAGCTGCTGGACGACCACAAAGACGTGGTCACCATGTTGGCCCAGGGCTTCAGGGAATGCCGCAGACACGTACAGGTAAGGGACGCAAACACACTCCATAAACTTTGTGTGTGTGACTAGAACTGCAGACACGTACAGGTAAGGGACGCAAAAACAATGTATTAAACAGACTTAAAATGGGGTGCGCTCCTGGCACATCGGTTAAATGGATATTATAATTACTTTCTACAAAATCTGCTAGGAAATAAAACCCAAAATTCTACACACTGCAGGTTTAAATTTAACTTTTGGATTGTACAAAAACCCTGGTGTGAGAGTGTGAGAGGACTGACTTGATCAGCGTTGAATCAAAAGGAAAATAATATTGCCTTCCACGGCAATATTTCAGAGTCTTGTATTCTCTGCATAGAAGTGGCTTCATTACCATTTCCTGTTTACATTCTCCAACGCTCAACGCTGACCAATCAGAAAGACTTCTGCCAGGACCAAAGTTAATCTGTTGAAGTTCCCTTTAGGGTCTACATTTATCTAACCTGTCCTAATTCTTTATTTGTTAGTTTCAAATTGTTTGGCTTATGAAACCTGCTCTTAATAAGTGTAGTAATCCAGATTTTTCTCTCAGAGTAAATCAGTATTTTTTCGTATTTGTTAAGTGGGTCTTTGTGCCAATTTTTGGATATACTGAGATAATTTTGTCTCTAATAAATAAAACAAAAGGGTTTGTCGCACATCTGTAACTTGAGGCAGGAACATAGGAGAGGGTAGAGCAAACCCCCCCCCCCCACAAAAAAAGTGGAATTCTTGCTCACTGTCTTACTTTCAAAACTAGGTTTATTTAAACCTGCAGTGTGTAGAATTTTGTGTTTTATTTCCTAGCAGATTTTGTAGAAAGTAATTATAATATCCATAAGTACATTTAATTTAGTGCATAATAGCTGAATTTTTTTTTTTTTTATTATTTTTTTTCCCTTAGAAAGGGTCTCATATATGTCCATATTTCTGCATATTTTGGACCAAGGCCTAGTGCCGCCATCTTGAAAGTGTCATAGTTGGAATGTCATCAGGTGCATTGTTTAAAATGTAGAATTGTTCTTGTCCTTGAAGGCCACTGTAGCTTCTGTTATTATTCCAAAGGGTTGGGGTTACCCAGGGAGCGTTGCATTCTAGAACTTTCTTGATGATGTCATATTACACACTGCACCTTTAATACATTGAATGTGTAATAAATAAAACATCTTGTTTGTCGTTAATGTTCCAGGATGAGACGATCCTGCGCAACTTCCTGGACACCACTCTGTGTTCTCGTCTGGGGATCAGGATGCTAGCGACACATCACCTGGCTCTCCACGAAGACAATGTACGTCACTCACTCACTCACTCACTCACTCACTCACTCACTCACTCACTCACTCACTCACTCACTCACTCACTCACTCACTCACTCACTCACTCACTCACTCACTCACTCACTCACTCACTCACTCACTCACTCACTCAATGAACACAATGAACAACATATGAACAAATCCTTCTGTAATAACCTTCAGAATAGTGCTGAGAATGATTATGGAAAGTTTAGTTGATGTAAGTGCTTTAGAAGTTGAGATTTTTTGTTCAGAGTATTGAGAAAAAAACTAATGTTGAGATAATGTCCGTTAAAGATGGTTGTACAGGAGAAATATGCAGACGCAAATAAACAAGGTATAGTCAAATAAACACCTGAATGTACATGTTGGACCTTTGATTTATACCAGTATGAAAGAAGACATGTTATGGAAGATAAATAGACAAATATCTCAGAACTGGCCAGTTATATTTTGGTGGGAACAGCGCGCCGTCTCTGGCCATGTGTTTTGCATCACCTGGCTCTCCACGAAGACAATGCACGTCACTCACTCACTCACTCACTCACTCACTCACTCACTCACTCACTCACTCACTCACTCACTCACTCACTCACACACTCACTCACTCACTCACTCACTCACTCACTCACTCACTCACTCACTCACTCACTCACACACTCACACACTCACACACTCACACACTCACACACTCACACACTCATTCACTCACACGGCATGGCAGTGAGACCATGAGTGAGACGGGTGTCGGTTTGTAGCGTTCTCTCTTGTGATTGGATATTAATTTCGGGATACTCCAATAAGTTTACTTGCCGATTACATGCCAAGCAGCTGACTGAGAGATCAGCTTTATGAAACGCGCACATTATGCAAGTGGTCACTGTATGAATAAAGAGCGATTTAACACTTATATTAACATAAATAAACCGCTTACTTCACCTTTTAAGATGTAGTTTTCTTCTGATGCAATGTCTCGCGCTCCACAATACAGAGACAATGTAAGTCTGAGTTTTTTAATATGAGTCAATATGTTACTAACCCTTTGGTCTGTGGTGTGTGGTTTGTGGTTTGCCTGCAGCTCTATATGTGGTAAGACTGTAATTAGTTACAGTCTGTTCCAACTACTTATTAAGTTTAAGTGGGACACACCTAGTTTTTTTTTTATTACATTTCATTTCCCGAAACACTTGTGTGTTGTCATTTATAGCAAACATTACTCAGTACAGAGGAAACGGTGCATTTGTTGGGGGATGATTTTAAGAAGGTTATCGCGAAAGTATTTGTTCATATGTTGTTAATTGTCTGATTAGTGATGAGTCTACATTTAGTTCTTAAAAACATGCTGAAAATACATGTTTTAAACCTGTTCATAGTATTTTTTTTATTAGGTTGTATCCCAAACATATTAAGTAAAGACGTGGGACACTAAAATGTTTGAATATGATTTTTAATGTTTCTGTTTCTTTTTCTTTATTCAGCCTGATTTCGTTGGGATCATTTGCAGACGTCTTTCCCCGAAGAAAATCATCGAGAAGTGGGTGGACTTTGCCAGGTAAGAACCACTCACTCACTCACTCACTCACTCACTCACTCACTCACACACTCACTCACTCACTCACTCACTCACTCACTCACTCACTCACTCACTCACTCACTCACTCACTCACTCACTCACTCACTCACTCACTCACTCACTCACTCACTCACTCACTCACTCACTCACTCTCATACACATACAGTGTTTGTTTATCACCTTTCAATGACTTTGGGCTTGTGTATTAAGGCTACTGTTTACAGAGTGCAGTCAGAGGTCAGCTGATAGACAGGCCAGTGAGTAGATAACAGATAACAGCTATCTCTATTTATGACCTTTTTTTTAAAGATTATTTTCTGGTATTTTCAAGCTTTATTAGACAGTACAGAGTTGAAATGGGGAGACAGAGAGAGAGGGGGGGGGGATGACCTGCAGTAAAGGTCCACGGGTCGGATTTGAACCCGCGACCATTGCAACGAAGGCCGGAGCCAATATGGTACGCGCTCTATCCACTATCTTTACACAGTGAGTGGATGTAGAATATGTTAAGTAGCTTGGAAACATTCACTTATCTGTTGTTAATGATTGTGGTAAAGAATTTAGTACATTTTAAACTAGAATTACACTACAATACATGTTTTAGTCAGTTAGGGGTGGGAGCTGTTTTGAGTACTTGAGTATTTAATGACTGTCAGCAGAATTCTGATAGCTCGTGTATTAAAAACCCAAGTGTAAAGGTGCAGTGTGTAATATGACATCATCAAGTAAGTTCTTGAAAGTTCTAGAATGCAACGCTCCCTGGGTAACCCCACCCCTTTAGAATAATAACAGAAGCTACAGTGGCCTTCAAGGACAAGAACAATTCTAAATTTTAAACAATGCACCTGATGACATTCCAACTATGACCCTTCCAAAATGGTGGTGACAAGGCCTTGGTCCAAAGTATGGAGAAATATGGACATATATGAGACCCTTTCTGAGAGAAAAAATAATAATAAAACAAAAAAAAAACAGCTATTATGCACTAAAATAAACGTACTTATGGATATTATAATTATTTTCTACAAAATCTGCTAGGAAATAAAACCCAAAATGCTACACACTGCAGGTTTAAGCAAGGGAATCAAAATGCATCACAAGTGTAGCATACATGATTGAGACTACATACAGTAGTTGAGACAAAGAATGAACAGAATAGGAGAAGCTTTATATCTCCAAAAATGTGTGTGCGTAACATTTGGTTTGTGTGTTATCAAAGCAGGTTTTCATCCTTCATACAAAGTCCAAGAACAGAATGTGGCGGGAGTCCCCTTACTCCAAGGACGTTCAGTGCTTCTGGCCTGGTGAAAATGAGCATGTTGCTTACTTGGGAGGTCAAAACCTTGGTGTTCAAAGAAACACAGGTTGCGTTCCGAATCGCATACTTTCTACTATATAGAATGTAGAATTTTTTTTTTTAGGATGTCCCGATTTTTGTGGCCAGATTTAGGATGGTTAGAAGTACCCGGATGTCCTACTTCATGCGGCCAAGATTGTTAGTGTTGAAAACTGCATCCTATTTGGGCGATTCTGACCAACAATCCAGTGCGCACATGAAGTGACGTCACATCGACGAAGCCTCCATATGAAAACATTTTTCATTTTTCATTTAACTTTTATTTATCCTCGAGAGACCAATTGAGGGGTGACCCTCATTTACAATGGTGTCGAGTTCAAACAAATTCAAAGGAAAAACAACAATACATAAACAATAACGGGGATGCGACGGATATAAAAGCAAGAGGCAAGATCAAGGCGCAATGTTATGATGAAATAAGAGAGTAAAGTATGTCCCAATAGTATGCCTACTGCATCCTAACTAGATTATTTTTATCGTCGGATGTAGTATGTAGAATAGAAAAAAGAAAGAGTATGCGATTCGGAACGCAACCACAGTTACGAGGACAAAGTTTATAGCAAAAAGCATGGATGTTGCGGCATTAAAATATTATACAATCATGAGGGAAATTAAATTCTGTTAACAATGACTGTATGCAAACACAGAGTACAACTTGTCAATTGATAACAAAATGTAAAACAATAGAAGAGAAGTCATAGGGGAAGCTGCCATCTAGTGACTGATTTTAGTAACTGCAGTGTGCAATGGACAGAAAGAAAAGAGATTGTTATTTAAACCTGCAGTGTGTAGAATTTTGGGTTTTATTTCCTAGCAGATTTTGTAGAAAGTAATTATGATATCCATAAGTACATTTAATTTAGTGCTTAATAGCTGAAAAAAATGTTTTGAATTATTATTTTTTCCCTTAGAAAGGGTCTCATATATGTCCATATTTCTGCATATTTTGGACCAAGGCCTAGTGCCGCCATCTTGAAAGTGTCATAGTTGGAATGTCATCAGGTGCATTGTTTAACATTTAGAATTGTTCTTGTCCTTGAAGGCCACTGTAGCTTCTGTTATTATTCTAAAGGGTTGGGGTTACCCAGGGAGCGTTGCATTCTAGAACTTTCTAGAACTTTCTTGATGATGTCATATTACACACTGCACCTTTAACATAAAAAATAAACTAAAAATTATTTAGTTAGAGAAATCAAAGGGTTTTAATTGCTTTAAAATTGATTCTACAAAAAAAATCTCTCTAGCCAGTTGAAGAAAAAAAATGTCTTTGTTTTTATTTGACTGACTTGTTTGTTTTGCTTGTTTAGTATGTCATTCTTATGTGCTGTATTCTTCATATCCTAATTGTAATTGGTTCCTGTCAATGCTTTATTGAGATTAAATTAAATTAAAGCTGGGGTGGAGGATTTGGGGAGAAAATAGCAGTTGGGATAGAGATTTGAATCCAAATGCCTCAACCGCTCCACTTGTTCTCTTTGGTCCCTCCCCTATGGTCCCTCCCTGACACGCTCTACACCAACAAAGTCGTGCCAAAGTGAATGGACAGTCCCAACAGCCAATAAAAACAGAGATTTTTTTTTTTTTTTTTTAAGAATCGGAGCCTCGCTCTGATTGGTCAAAGTGTACCGCTCATGTTAATTTTGACCAATCAGAAATCACATACCCCAGCTTTAAATTAAGCTTGATTGAATTAATGAGATACTTTCGTTGTGTGTGTCCCTGCAGGCGTCTGTGTGAGCATCAGTACGGGAACTCTCCCCGAGTGAGAATCAACGGACACGTAGCAGCTCGATATCCATTCATCCCTCTGCCACTGGACTACATACTGCCTGAACTACTCAAGAATGCTATGAGGTACAGACAGACAGGCAGGCAGGCAGGCAGGCAGACAGACAGACAGGCAGGCAGGCAGACAGACAGGCAGGCAGACAGACAGACAGGCAGGCAGGCACACAGACAGACACACACACACAGGTTGAGTACGTCGCGCTCCACCTACAATGGAAAGAACTTCTGTAGCTATTCAAGTTCAGATCAGGGTCGCGAGCCGTTACATTACGTTCCCTTTGAGAGAGAGAAGCTAAAATACACACACACACACACACACACACACACACACACACACACACACACACACACACACACACACACACAGTAACAGAGCGTTCCCTTTGAGAGAGAGAAGCTAAAATACACACACACACACACACACACACACACACACACACACACACACACACACACACACACACACACACACACACACACACACACACACACACACACACACACACACACACACACAGACCCACACACACACACAGTAACAGAGCGTTCCCTTTGAGAGAGAAACAAAATACACACACACACACACACACACACACACACACACACAAACAGAGCCCCTTTGAAAAACTAAAATACACACACACACACACACACACACACACACACACACACAGACCCACACACACACACAGTAACAGAGCGTTCCCTTTGAGAGAGGGAACCTAAAATAACCTCCGAAAAATGGGCTTTGTGAACCTGTTCAGAACACAATATGATCCAAACACATAGATAATATTGTAATGGTGGATTTTTACTCTAACAATTAATCATAAGAAATGGAAAAAAATAAGATGAAATACTTCGTTGTATGTTACTTTCACATCCATTGGAATGGACAGGGGATCTGAACGTCTTGATAAAAATACTGCCAAAACAAGTGTAGTACTTTAATTTACTTTTTTTTTTTTTAAATGGGCATTTTTTGGTGAAATTGTTTACACAGAGGCACACATTTTATGGCCTCATTAAAACACATTTTGGGGTTCACAATGAGCCACAATTCAAAGAGAATATTCTGAATGAAGCCTTCCCTGTGTGTGTCTCCTCAGAGCAACTTTAAGCTTTAAAGCGGCTACGAGTAACATTTAAATATCTTTTAAACAGCCTCATGTTTCCTCTGATAATCATAAATTACCTTTAACAGCAAACGAGACCATCAGTGCAAAGAAAGAGGTTTTTAAATAGTTTTTATTACTGCATTTGGTCTGGTCGCACACCCAGTCCGATTTTCGGTTCGCTCGTGCAAGCTCTATGGTCATATATCCGTATTGGTCGCAGATTTCAGTGTGGCGCAGCAACGTGAATTGAGAAGCCTATCCCTCCAGGTGAGGGAAGGGGAGCGGGAGCCTTGTTTGATACAGTTATTTGTCGTCATAATGACTGATAACGGGGCTGAACCATCAAAGAAAAAAAAGAAAATGCAATGAAGAAAAGCTAAAAGGGAGAGTGATATAGGCTACGGGGGACGAGGGCGTTGCCAAGCAACGTGTATACTAGCGAAACTAGACTGCAGTGTTTACTCCTAAATGAATGAGTGGTTGGTACTAACACAAAGTTTGCTTTGCTTCACCATCATCGGATAACCATTATCTGAAATAGTCATTATTTACATCAACAACACAAACACATTACCTCATCGTGATCCATACCAACTGCCGTCTATCGTTCATTCGCTTTCTGTGAGGACACGTCTTTCAGCTCCGTGAGAGAGAGTAGTTGGCAATCAGCATTGCAATCAGGTGTGTGTGGCAGTGACTGGCATTAGTTCATGCAGTGTCAAAACCACTCTCACGAAGCCGAAAAGAGTCCTCACACTTTCAACACACGGACATGCACTATATTGCTCCCTTCTCAGTTCACAATCACGCGCCTGGCACGCGCTAGTAAACAGCTTTGCGACAGCGGGCGTCGTAAAAATACTACCGCTTTTGTCCAAAGGGGACGCCAACGTGCCATGTTACTCGTAGTGGCTTTAATATGGCATATTATCGTTGCTAGTAATACCAATGTAACTCCAAATGGACCAGCAGCCTTGTTTTTAAATTAGAATTTGATTATTTTTTTGTGCCAACCAAGAGCAGGAACGTGGAATTTTACTATTAAAGACCAGGTTTCAAGAGGCTTTAAACTACTGCCAGAAAAAAGTGATAATGCTCTTAATGCCCTGGACAGGGGATCTGAACGTCTTGATAAAGTACTGCCAAAACAAGTGTAGTACTTTAATTTACTTTTTTTTTTAAATGGGCATTTTTTGGTGAAATTGTTTACACAGAGGCGCACATTTTATGGCCTCATTAAAACACATTTTGGGGTTCACAATGGGCCACAATTCAAAGAGATCTTTCTGAAACCGTGTGTGTGTGTGTGTGTGTGTGTGTGTGTGTGTGTGTGTGTGTGTGTGCCCCCCCTCAGAGCGACCATGGAGAGCCACCTGGACACTCCCTACAACGTGCCTGATGTGGTCGTCACCATCGCTAACAACGACATCGACTTTGTCATCAGGTGAGCGTTACGGAAATGATTTATACACGGTGGCACAGTGGATAGAGCGCGTACCATATTGGCTCCGGCCTTCATTGCAGTGGTCGCGGGTTCAAATCCGACCCGTGGACCTTTACTGCAGGTCATCCCCCCTCTCTCTCTCTCTGTCTGTCTCCCCATTTCAACTCTCTACCGTATAAATAATAAAGCTTGAAAATGCCCAAAAAATAACCTTAAAAAAATATCTCACAACCGATGAAACTGTCCGCACTATGAGGACAGTTATGGTTTTAAAGACACATGATGGAGGAAATGCAAATCCAAAGTCGTTCGCTCAAATACACACGTGGATCATGTAAATGATCGAAGGATGATTGGCTCAATAATTCTTCTCTCTCTCATTCTTTAAAGTAAAATTACAATAATATTGGGGGGTGCCTTTAGCTCAGTCGGTAAGGCGTCCCCCTCCCGGGCCGGGCCCAGCAGCAGGCCAGGGTTCGATTCCCACCCGCGGTCGTTCTCTGCATGTCACTCCCCTCTCTGCCCCATTTCACCTCTGTCTCTCTGCACTATCAATAAAGCATAAAAATGCCCCAAAAAATATCTTTAAAAAAAAATACAATATTATTCTTTCCTCCTCTAGGATTTCAGACCGTGGCGGTGGCATCCCTCACAACATCGTGGAGAAGGTGATGGACTATCACTTCAGCACGGCCGAGGACAGCGCCCAGGACCCTCGCATGAGCAACTTCTTCAACAACATCACCAACAGCGGCAACCAGAGCAGCCCCATGCACGGGTAAGCAACGCAACCAGAGCAGCCCCATGCACGGGTAAGCCCTGTTACATACTCCCTATGCACGGTAAGAGGCATTGACCAACAGTGGCAACCAGACCAGGCTTTTTGAATTTTTTTTGCAACCTTTTGTGGTTTATTTTGTGTGTTTTTGGCAACTGCCAAAAAAAAAAAACATTAATACAGTTAATGAAATCCCTTCCCCAAAAAACATGGTTGATAATGGTCAACGATAGATAGATAGATAGATAGATAGATAGATAGATAGATAGATAGATAGATAGATAGATAGATGGGCGGACAGACTGACTGACGGATGCACGGCTAAGAGACATTAACTGACAACCAGTTTTTGCTACTTTTTTACCGCAAAGAAAAAGCAAAAAACTGCATTAATATATAGGGAAGCAGTCCAACCCCATGCACAGGTAAGAGGAGAAAAAGGTGCTCTGAGGAACTGTCCGCTTGTGTCCAAAAGCGATAGTGTTTCTACTACACCAGCTGCTGTTCCTGGGTGAAAACACAGGGCGGCAGTGGCGAAGTGAGTAGGAAGTTCGCCTCTGGTGTGCAGGGTCGGAGGTTCGATCCCCTGTCTCCCCGCCACATGTCGAAGTGTCCCTGGGCAAGACACTGAACCCCGAATTGCTCCCTATAGTTAGCTTAGTTAGCTTAGCACCCTAGTGCTAAGCCTACCCTGCGTGGTAGCTGCTGCTATCGGTGTATGAATGTGTGTGTGACTGGGTGAATGTGTACAAAAAACAATGTAAAGCGCTTTGAGTCTGTGATAAACGGAGATATAGCGCTATACAAGTCCATTTACCATTTACCACAGAACAAGGCATGGCACGAATATACTTTCGTCAAAATCCAGTCCTATTACCTTGAATGTCTCATCATAAACCTACTATCTGTGTTTCATATATATATACTTTCTCTCCCTCCCCTAGGTTTGGCTTCGGCTTGCCCACATCCCGTGCGTACGCTGAATACCTCGGAGGCTCTCTGTCTGTCCAGTCCATGCAGGGGATCGGAACGGACGTGTATCTGCGTCTGCGTCACATCGACGGCAAGGGAGAGAGCTTCAGGATATAAAACCAACAACTAACGCACTGGTAGATCCACAACAACATAGGGACGTTCATATGGCGTATTATGGACTATGGGACATTGGTTTGAGGGGTGTACTGACAAATCACTTGGTTTTTATCACGATATATTAAGATGTTAAATCAATTTATTGGACAAGGATTCGATATTTGACCATATCACAAAATCTGCCGCGATAAGATTTCAATTGTATAAGTAAAGGTTAATTGAAATTGAAATGAGTAATACAATTTCGATTCGATTTAGGGGCCTTGTGATTGATATGAGACGATATTACACGCCCAATTTAATACAACCTGTTATATTTGTATATAAAAAACAACTAAATGGGGGCGCCCTTAGCTCAGTTGGTAGGGCGTCCCCCCCCCCCCCATGGGCCTCGGCCAGCAGCGGACCTGGGTTCGATTCCAGCCCGCGGTCGTTCTCTGCATGTCACTCCCCTCTCTGCCCCATTTCAACTCTGTCTCTACACTGTCAATACAGCATAAAAAAAGGCCAAAAAAATTTTAAAAAAAAAAAAAAAAAAAACAACTAAATTCGAGGTTAACAATTCATTTCGGTGCTATTTAAGAGATATTTGAAATACTATCCATTCTTAAAGTTGAAATAGTGTCACACACAGACATGGAGAGAGACTGTCAACATAGGAGCGTAAAAATTAAAGATACGTATCATTGCGAGGTCATATCTTGCCAATGAATCGATCTATCTATCTAGATCTAGATCTAGTTACACCCCTACACAGTATGTTGTCAGAAAGCTCCGAAACACACCAACTCTACCGACACTATTTCTATATTTTGTTTTGTTTTTTGCCTTAGACAGATTATAAGCTATGTTAGCTCTGAAATTGATGATTTTTCGGTTGTTGTTTATCCCTATTTTGTGTTTTTTTTTGTGGACCCTATGGCATGTTGTCGTCTTGACGTTTTTTTGAAAAAAGGGGGTGAATTGATATTTTGAATGTTTTAGATTATCGGGACAAAACTGTGCATGATGGCAAACACATTGATAGTGGAAATGAGAATTTCAGTTTTTGAGAAGTTCGATTAGAAAAGTTACTGGTCGCAATATTAGCAAATTAAGAATATGATACGATGTAAAATGTTTACTAAAAAGTTATGAAAATGTTAAAAAATTCAATTTCAAGCTGGGGTGGAGGATTTGGGGAGAAAATGGCAGTTGGGATAGAGATTTGAATCCAAATACCTCAACCGCTCCACTTGTTCTCTTTGGTCCCTCCCCTATGGTCCCTCCCTGACACGCTCTACACCAACAAAGTCGTGCCAAAGTGAATGGACAGTCCCAACAGCCAATAAGAACAGAGAATCGGAGCCTCGCTCTGATTGGTCAAAGTGTACCGCTCATGTTAACTTTGACCAATCAGAAATCATATACCCCAGCTTTAAGCATTTTAGTTTTAGCCTGAAAACGGTTACATTACATTTCAACGATACAAGTTTCAAATAAAAACAAGTCCATACACACTCCAGCATCCCTGCCATCAATCTCCTCAAAGTCCAAAGAGCTGCTCACATTTTTCCATGATTATCAACATAAAAATATACAGTTAGTTTTAAGAAGTCATGAATGAAAGGTCTACACTCCCCCATGTTAAGAGTTAAAGCCCCTTACCGATGTACTTGCGAAGCCTTCTACAAGCCCAGCTGTCAATGCAAAAAAAAATACTGCCAAAACACCATAAAGCCCATTAAGAATAGCCTAGTCGAAACCAGCCTGATATCGCGTGAGCTTAGAATTACCCTGCTTTCCAATCCCCATACTTCCCTTACCATTTAGTATGCCAGAAAAAGATTTAGGACGTCCCAATACATGCACGTCAAGTATTGTAGTATGCTGGAAATACATAAATGCCCCCACTAACTCCGATAGCATTTTGGAGTATTCGTCTTTATTCTTGACATTTCTCGACGTAATGAAAAAAAGGCTAGAGGCTAGATTGATGACTACATGAACCAATCAGGGGCTGCCTTCCACTAACAGACAGAAAGTGGGGAGGGTCTGGTCTGACTGGAGGCTAGATTGACGACTACATGAACCAATCAGGGGCTACCTTCCACTAACAGATATTGGAGAAAGTCTAGACTTATAGAAAATTATAAAAAACAAATGTTAAAGGTGCTCCGAGGAACTTTCAATTTGTTAATTCTTGCTCCTCCTTTGGACAAAAGTGGTAGTGTTTTCTACTACGCCAGCTGTTGTTCCTGGGCGAGCGTAGACCCATGACAAAGGCATTAAGAAAAACTATATAAAAAAAAAATAGCATTCTTTGCACTGATGGTCTCATTTGCTGGAACATGTCATTCATGATCATCAGAGGGAAAATGAGACTGTTTCAGAAATATTTAAAAGTTTCTCGTAGCACCTTTTTAAACTTGCGTGAGACCAGGCTGGTTTTCAACAGGCTATATTAACAGTTGTGTCTGTCTTTGGTTGAGCTGTTTATGTGGATTTTTCGGGCAGGGGAGCGAATCGACATGTTGCCTTAATATTTACTATTTACTATTACCGCGTCACGCTAGTCCTTCAACTTCATGCTAACTTCAAACTTTGTCATATTTCTTTCTTCATTTCTTCAGATGCCTTTAACGTTTCAATATGCACCGATCAGCTTTTTGTTTTTACTTTATTCAACTTTAAGGCTGTTTTCGAAAAGCCTTACTAACATCCTACTCATACTAATTTTGTGTATGCGAGTTTGTGTAGGCAAGAAATGCCCGGATGATTACTTACTTACTGGAAGTTTGTGTATGGATCGACAGGATACTTTTCCTATACTCAACCGCCCCACAATCCATTGCGTCTTTTTACAAACGACACAGAAGTTTTTTTTTTTTTTTTTAATTTATTGCTACTGTATACTTCTGTGTAAATGGTCCCACGAACCTCGCATACACAATGGGTGGTTAAGTAGACAGTATGTACTATATACTTGTTGAGTATGTAGGAGGGAGGAAGTTAGTAGGGCTTTTACAACACAGCCTTTGAGTAAAAATATACCGGAGGAGTAATTGTCTAGTACTGTCTCCAAACTTTTGAATTTTTTTCATGTAGAAAGTGTGTCAGATTTATTTCAAGATTGTTGTAATTTTAGTTTTTTGTTTGGTTTTCACTTTATTTCATGTTGGCTCAGCGATAGAGTCACTGCTCTGTTAACATTCGGAGGTTCGGTTGAAGTTACTGGCCATATTTAAATTTTTTGGGTTTATTCTCTTAAGATCACAATTTGATTAATGTCATCACCGTTAGACGACAGATGGCCTTCGATTTATTTTTTCTAATATGTTTATTTTGACCGTGCTAATTTAGAAATTGTTCAATTGTCAAAATGCATTTAAATTTTTTTTTTTTTAAATTCAAGAGAATTTTGGAATCATAATTTTGTGATTGTAGTCGATATACATGATGATACACATATCAATTTTATATGCCATTGCGTCACTTCGAAAAACTTGCAAAAAACCTTTAAACGTTACACTCCGATGAAGTAGCAGTGGCAGAGACTGTCACTCACTCTCCTAACGTGGCCACAAGAGTCGGCTTTTACCAATCACAAAATTGTATTTCACAAAATGTGGACTTTTTTTTTTCTTCTTGAAGTGCATATTACATTTTTTTTTCTCACACTCCTGGTCCTTATAGGCTTCCGTACAAAAATAATCAATTTGTGATCTCGAGAAAAAATAACGTACCAGAAATGCATTAACAAACCTGCACGCACTCTCGAAGTTACCATGTTCACTATAGGAGTATACATCCGATATATTCTACATATATCTATATCTATACTAGTCAAATACTCCACACCAGTCAATGTCACAACGTTTTGAAAATTTTGCCTCCGAAAAGCACTCCTCGCATTGTGTTAAACATTCCCCATATAAGCTAAACTACAGCGTCGGAAAAAATGAAGAGACCACTCCAAATGTTCAGTGTCTCTCGTTTTACTATTTTAGAGGCATATGTTTGAGTAAAATGAACATTTTGGTTTTATAATATAAACTACTGACAACATTTCTACCAAATTCCAATACTTTTTTTCTGCCATTAAGAACATTTTCAATAAGTTATGTAGAGATGAAGATTTAAGAAAAATCAATATGGACTTTTTCCGGAGCTATATATCTTTTGGGAGCATTTATGATTATTATTATTATTATTATGACTATAATAGCTTTTTTTTTTTTTAGCTCATATTGTTATTGTTTTTGCAAGCAGAGATGGCATTGTTAAACTAGAGCTTTGGTGGACAAGATTGGATACATATGAACATTTAAAAACCATAACAAGTTACTTTTCAAAGCAGCTTATCGTGTAATTTATTTTATTTTAATTTTTTTTTCTCTTATTAGCTTGGAGCTGTGCAACACTTTATGCTAACACACACATTGTACACATTGTATCGTCTATCTAATGGGACTATGGGACTGTTTTTTTTTTGTGTGTGTTTGTAAGAAATTCTATAAAAAAAAATTAGCAACATTTTACTGTCTTTCACATCTCCGCTGCGTACTAATATTTTTTGAGGTAAAAATCAGATTTTTAGCTCTTCGAGACATTGTGAGCCACTTATTTCACTCATAAGATATTCAAAAATAACCAGATGTCATTTGTAGAAGTGCTAATTAAAACTCCTCGTAAGATCACAGTTACTGAAAGACAAAAAACGGGCCTGTATTAATTTTTATTTATTTTTTATTTTTCCGAGGCTGTGTATATGAAATGAATGTGTTTTATTGTGGCTTTGAAGGTCTTGAAGATGTAGTGTATATGTAGCTTATGCATGTAAAATGATAATTGATAAATGATGAAGGTAGCTTGTACATTTTTTTTCTTGGATTTGGCAGCCTAACTGTGGATTAAATGAAGCATGGAAAAATTGTAATGTCTGCCGCCCCCATGTGGCCTAAAAGGATAGGTGCAGGCAGACTGTAATACATAGTTAATGGGTCAAAATGTTAAAGTGCATTATTTGATTATTATTTTTTTTTTAAGATGATAATGTACAACAAAATAGATTTTTTTCTATTCTTCACAAATGTCTGATTTTTGTAAAAAAAAAAATCAATTTTTTTTTGCACATAAATAATAATTAAAAAAGTCAATTTTATCTCCAGTAAAAAAAACTAAAAAAGCGCCAAATATTTGGGGTGTTGTTACCGACTAGAGTGAGCTGCCATGGAGTGTTTTGTCTCCTAGACCGATAGATAGATTCTCCCTCTACGTGTTTTCTGTTTCTCTTGTGTTTTCAAGATTCTGTAAAAACATTAAAATTTTACTCGGTTTGAATTTTGAGTGTGATTTTGTCTTTTGATTTTCATACCCTGCGTTCCAATCCCCATACTTCCCTACTATCTAGTATGCCAGAAAAGGATTTAGGATGTCCCAATACATGCACGTCAATTGTAGTATGCTGAAAATACATAACTGCCCCCACTAACTCCAATAGCATTTTGGAGTATTCCTCTTTATTCTTTACGTTTCTCGACATAATGAAAAAAAAATCTTCCTTATGTGATTTTTTTTTTCACTCCTGTGGCCTTAAAACTCTTCTGTACTTTAGTATGTAGTGTAGTAAAAAGAAAAAGTATGTGATTTGGAACGCAGGGATAGTTTCCATAAAATATTTAAGTTTCAAGCCCGCCATGTTTCTTGTCAGAAAGAAGGAAGAAGTAACCAGCCATTGTAGCATTTAAAAGGTCTGGATATTTCTTATAGATATCCTTAATCACTGTATGATGTTTTAAGTAATTTTATTAGCTAAAATCAATATCCTCATTCATAAATATGTCCTCATTGGTGTAAAATCACCTCTGCCAATAATCTGAATTATCCTGCTGCGTAAAGAAGTCTGATATTTTGTATTATATCATTTACAATGAACGGGAAATTTTTCATAATAATGTAATTTTGCCAAGTCAAAACTGAATTGTGGCTGTCTGACTGAATCAAAATTATGACTATCCACATATTTTACCTACATTTAAATTTTCTGTAAGTAAGTGTGTGTGTGTGTGTGTGTGTGTGTGTGTGTGTGTGTGTGTGTGTGTGTGTGTGTATATTCCTATGTTAAATAATGATTTTAGGTTCATCGAGTGCATGTCGCCTGCCGTGAACTTTCGGCCTAAATGAGCAGATTATGTTTGGAATTTTGGATTGGATTTATGTCAGGAACACCTTTGACCCACATATATAACACACACACACACACACACACACACACACACACACACACACACACACACACTGAAGAAAGCACTGACGCACAGTCACACACACACACACTGACGTAGGCCACTAACGCACAGTCACACACTCACTCACTCACTCACACACTCTGACACACACACTGAAGAAATCACAAACGCACATGCACACACACACACACTGAAGAAAGCACAAACGCACATGCGCATAACACACACACACACACACACACATGCTCATAACAAGGCCATTATCAGAGCTGGATGTTACACACTGCACCCACAAGAGGGAGCTGTGTATAGTGCCCCATGTGTCATTTTGTGTGTGTGTGTGTGTGTGTGTGTGTGTGTGTGTGTGTGACAGTCAGTCAGTCAGTCAGTCAGTCAGTCAGTCAGTCAGTGTAATTTGTCATAAATACCTTGACGTAACCATAAACTGACTTAGCTGCTGTAAACGTATTCGTAGGTTTGTATCTATCTCCAAAGAAACGTGGCCAGTTTTTTTTTAATGCTTTATTGATAGTGTAGAGACAGAGTTGAAATGGGGCAGAGAGGGGAGTGACATGCAGAGAACGACCGCGGGCTGGAATCGAACCCGGGTCCGCTGCTGGCCGAGGCCCATGGGGGGGGGACGCCCTACCAACTGAGCTAAGGGCGCCCCAAACATGGCCAGTTTAATTGTATGTTTATTATGTTCATAAAACCAACTGGAACATGTCTTCATATGTTGTGTGGGATTGTCGGGGGTTTCTGGACGCAAGTGGCAAGAATATTGTCAGATATAATATGGATGTATATGTGCCATGATGTCACCCAAATATTATTCTATTAAATGGTGTGTGTGTGTGTGTGTGTGTGTGTGTGTGTGTGTGTGTGTGTGTGTGTGTGTGTGTGTGTGTGTGTGTGTGTGTGTGTGTGTGTGTGTGTGTGTGTGTGTGTGTGTGTGTGTGTGTGTGTGTGTGTGTGTGTGTGTGTGTGTGTGTGTACCAAATTGAATTTTAGTGAGGACACATTTGGATCATGATTTTTGCCAGTTCTCAATTCAGGCTTTCAAAGGGCTGTTTGAGGGTTAACACTAGGTTTTAAGGACAGGCCTTTAAAGGGCTGTTTGAGGGTTAACACTAGGTTTTAAGGACAGGCCTTTAAAGGGCTGTTTGAGGGTTAACACTAGGTTTTAAGGACAGGCCTTTAAAGGGCTGTTTGAGGGTTAACACTATGTTTTAAGTTTCAGGTATGAATTAGGTTTATGTTAGGGTTAGTGTAAGGGTTGGGGTTAAGCATTTAGTTTTGATGGTTAGGGTTAGGGTAAGGGGCTAGAGAATGCATTATGTCAATGAGTGTCCTCACAAGTATAGCCGCACAAACGTGTGTGTGTGTGTGTGTGTGTGTGTGTGTGTGTTTCGTTCGTATGAGTGTGTGTGTGTGTGTATATGTTGTCTGTCTGTGTGTGTGTGTGTGTGTGTGTGTGTGTGTGTGTGTGTGTGTGTGTGTGTGTGTGTGTGTGTGTGTGTGTGTGTGTGTGTGTGTATATGTTGTCTGTGTGTGTGTGTGTGTATATGTTGTCTGTGTGTGTGTGTGTGCCTACATGTGTGTGTGTGTGCCTACATGTGTGTGTGTGTGTGTGTGTGTGTGTATATGTTGTCTGTGTGTGTTTGTGTGTGTGTGCCTACATGTGTGTGTGTGATTGGGTTTCTGGTTCTCGGACAGATGATCTGTTTGTGAAGAGAAAAAGATAAAGTCATCGGAACACGGCCGAGTGTTGTTGCAGCTGTAACTCAAACCGTGTCACACACACACACACACACACACACACACACACACACACACACACAAAGACATATCTACGTTCACACAGACACACACGCACAACACACACACACACTCTCTCTCTCTCTTTCTCTCACACTCTCACACTCTCTCTCTCTCTCAGTAGATATATATATATATATATATTTGTTTTATCCCTGTCTGATACGAATGGTTCTCTCTTTCTCTCTCTCTCTCTCTCTCTCTCTCTCTCTCTCTCTCTCTCTCTCTCTCTCTCTCTCTCTCTCTCTCTCTCTCTCTCTCTCTCTCTCTCTCTCTCTCTCACACACACTCATGTTTGTATGGTAGGATCAGTGTCATGTTAGCCTGACATAACAGGGCCTTAGTGTGTATGTGGGGCAAGTATTTAATAACATAGTAGAAATAAGACCTCGTTCATATAGTTAAAGCTGCAGTGTGTAGAATTTTGGCTTTTATTTCCTAGCAGATGTTGTATAAAGTAATTATAATATCCATAAGCACATTTAATTTAGTGTATAATAGCTGAAAACATTTTTTGAATTATTTTTTTTTCACTTAGAAAGGGTCCCATATATGTCCATATTTCTGCATATCTTGGACCAAGGCCTAGTGCCGCCATCTTGAAAGTGTCATAGTTGGAATGTCATCAGGTGCATTGTTTAAAATTAAGAATTGTTCTTGTCCTTGAAGGCCACTGTAGCTTCTGTTATTATTCTAAAGGGGTGGGGTTACCCAGGGAGCGTTGCATTCTAGAACTTTGTAGAACTTTCTTGATGATGTCATATTACACACTGCACCTTTAACATGGGTTTAAACATATGATGCAGTTCTATTGATTTCATTGTGGAAGAGTTTGCTGGTATACAGAGATTGAAATGTATGAGCTCATACTAATCAAGTAATTTTGATGGATGGACGGATGGAGAGAGAGATAGAGAGAGACACACAGACAGATAGACAGACAGACAGACAGACAGACAGACAGACAGACAGACAGACAGATGGATCACACACACACACACACACACTCACCCAAAAACCCCTGAGATACATCATTGTTCAAAAAGTCACATCAAATCTACTTTGTTATCCTTGGAGAAACACACAGAAAGGACACTCCCCTCCCCAACACACACACCTACTCACACACACACACACACACCTACACGCTAACCTACACACACACTCACACACACACACACACACACAAACACACACACACACACACTCTCTTTCTCTCGCTCTCTATCCTTCTCTCTCTCTCACACGCACGCACACCTACACACCTAAACCCCCCCACCCCCACACACACACAGTCCCTCTGGCTCGCCCATGCACACACCATATGGGCTGATCTCACACAGCCCCGGGTATTAGCAGTAATGTGCCTGAATGGGAGCGGCTGTGCTGTTTTCACTGTCTGCTGTAACCAAGGCACTCGCTCTGTTGACACTTCCATAGCTAACGATCGAACCATAAAGCCGCCCGGCCGAGGCCTCATGAAGGGGTTGAAAGTCCACTACTAAATGCAACCGTGACATGATATAATGGAAGTCACACACAAACACACACACACACACACACACACACACACACACACACACACACACACACACACACGCCCAGTGCTCACCAAAACTGTGTCTTTTGTAGATGTTATGTTATGAAATAGAAGAAAAAAATTATGTTTTCGCAAGATATTGTGTGTGTGTGAGAGAGTGTGTGTGTGTGTGTGTGTGTGTGTGTGTGTGTGTGTGTGTGTGTGTGTGTGTGTGTGTGTGTGTGTGTGTGTGTGTGTGTGTGTGTGTGTGTGTGTGTGTGTGTGTGTGTGTGTGTGTGTGGTATCCTTGGTATTATTTATCTACCAATAATAAGACAGAATGACCACAATATTCATAGAGATATGTCGCTGAAAATTCTCTCTGCCCTTTTTCATCTCTGTCTCTCTGTCAAATACGGTGCTGAAAAACAACTTGAGAGGGGATATGCGGAAAGACCGATTTCAATGTAACCAATGACTAATAAAGTAACTTAACTTAAAAAGGAGTACTTCAGCCATACGGAACCAGCGTTCTATCATTATAAAATCACTATTATTATATAATGAATGAGGTTTTTCTTCCCTCAGTCTTCCCTTGGCCCAGCTGTCCTGTTTATCCTAACCCTAACCCTACGTGTGATGTCACACATTTCTGCACATTTATACTACATAGGATCTCAGAGTTCAATACACTTTCATATTTCCACTGGTGACGTAGGTCTTTAACTTGCTTTCTTACTGGGTGTAGCACTGACATACTAAAAGCAGAATGCCCCCACCCTATTGTAACCTGCACCTGTTTTAGTTGTATGTCTTTTTACAGGCGCTTAGTACGTTTTATCAATCTTAGCTGATATGTATTTCAATCAGGGAAAAGCCTCACTGTGCTGACTGTATCAGTCTGATAAAAACTGCATTCCTCCTTCTCCCCACCCTGAAGTACTTTTTCTCTTTATTCAGCTCTGGAAAAAAAAAATGAAGAGACCACTCCAAATGTTCAGTGTCTCTCGTTTTACTATTTATAGGCATATGTTTGAGTAAGAATGAACATTTTGGTTTTATAATATAAACTACTGACAACATTTCTACCAAATTTCAATTTTTTTTTTGTCATTAAAGAGCATTTTCAATAAGTTACGTAGAGATGAAGATTTGAGAACAATTCAGACTGGTCTCTTCATTTTTTCTGGAGCTGTATTAGAATCACTGGTTATTACCCTTTGTGAATGTCCCACAAAACAAACTGATAAAGTCCTAGAGAACTGAATATATCTGTGGTTAGACCCTGCTCTCTGACCCCCTCTTTTTTTTCATTGGTTGTACAAGCCTTATACACTCACCAGCCACTTTATTAGGTACAGCGGTTAATTTTTTATTTTTTTTTTTTCTTGTTAACACATATAACTAATCAGCCAATCACATGTCAGCAACTCAATGCATTTAGGCATGTAAACCTGGACGGGACAACTTATTGAGGTTGAAATCGAGCAACAGAATGGGGAAGAATGGGGGTTTAAGTGACTTTGAACATGGCAATGTTGAGGGTGCCAGGAGTACATCCAATATATGTTTTTTTTATAACATTTGAGTTTATCCAGCCCTTCCCCTTAACTTATGTTTTGTGGGGCGACTGTGGCTCAGTTGGTAGAGCGGGTCGGCTGATGATCAAAGGGTTGGAGGTTCGATCCCCGCCCTGCCACCTGTGTCACAGTTGTTGTGTCCTTGGGCAAGACACTTCACCCACCTTGCCTCGTGTGAATGTCGATAGTTAGCCTGCTGCTATCGGTGTATGAATGTGTGTGTGAATGGTAACGTGGGAAAGGAAAACAGGTCTCCCTTGAAAAAGAGTCTTCGGTCTCAATGGGATTTACCTGTAGAAATAAAGGTTATGTGGCTCTGACAAACCCCAGTTTCTAACAAATTGATTACCACAAGTTATAATTTACCTATCCACGGAAAGGAGGTCATTAAAGTCTACATTTAATATCTACTCGCCAATCCATCCAATATTAGATTTTACTCCTTTTTTAAGGAAGAATTGTAGGTAAAGTTAGTGCAGTTAATTTAGATTATTTTATATTTGATACGCAGTTTATTGTCAATTAGAAAACATAAGGTTCAGAACAAGGGATACATTTCAGTCCCTCAAGTATATTAATTTTGTATTTTTGTTCGTTCAAATTAATTTAAGAAAGCCCCCCCAAAACACACACACACACACACTCTCTCTCTCTCTCTCTCTCTCTCACACACACACACACACACACACACACACACACACACACACACACACACACACACACACACACACACACAGTCCCTCAAACTTTAATTTTTTATATACACATTTGTCCTAAATGGGTTGCCATAGTGTGTACAGAGAGCTAGCTATCTACTCTCATGTTACTCAAGCTGTGATGATAGATAATACAGCCTTTGTATTACAGTTTAAACTTTGACCGACTAATATAACCTACATTATTAGCCTAGTTGCCCTGTTGAACCTGGTTTAAGGCCGTTTTTTTATCAAGGCTGCAACCTAAGCAAACTCCATCTGTACTGTTATCTACGAGTAACACTTACGTATGCACATGGACCATCCATACCACTTTTTTTTTTTTTCAAATATATTTTTTTGGCATTTTTTTTTATGCTTTATTGATAGTGTAGAGACAGAGTTGAAATGGGGCAGAGAGGGGAGTGACATGCAGAGAACGACCGCGGGCTGGAATCGAACCCGGGTCAGCTGCTGGCCGAGGCCCATGGGGGGGACGCCCTACCAACTGAGCTAAGGGCGCCCCCTCATGTTTTTTGTATGGGTGGGATATGTATCTATACTGTATGTGTTGTGTGTATATGTATGCTGGCTGCTGGAAGACCTACATTTCCCTGCTGGGATGAATAGAATATATCTTATCTAATTGTATCTAATAGGGGGGAAAAGTAGGGCTAACCAGTCCTTCAAAATTATTTTCGCAAACTACTTTTTCCAATGTCCAGAATGTACTTATTTTTTATTTAAATGGTAAATGGACTTGACTTATATAGCGCTTTTTAGCTGATTTTCTCAGCCCCAAAGCGCTTTACAATTCTCACCACATTCACCCGTTCATACACACACTCACACACATTTAGTTTATACACAGGTCATCATCATACCCCCATCATTAAGAAACATTACATGATACAAAAGTAAATCAAATAAGAAATTAATTGATAGAATAATTTAAATTAAATAGGTTTTAAACTAACATAAAATATGGCTCTAACAACGCCTGGAATATGGAACCCCAAATTTTATGTTATTTAAATAGTTTATTTCTATTCATATTTTTCTAAGGTCTTATTCTATAGCCTACTTGATGTATTTTAATCTTGATGTATTCCATGCCCCCTGTAAAGTACTTTGAATGGCCTTGTGTCTGAATTGTGCTATAGAAATACACTTACCTTGCCTACTAAAATCATTTCGAAAGACTTTACCAGTTGGTCTATTAAATCAGATTGAACATTTCCTAAAATTGTAGGCTTTTATTTCTTTGTGACTTGTGCACATGGAAAAGGCTACTGTATCATTCAATCATAAAATGAACAAACAACTCGGGTATAAAGGCCGGCACTTACACCTGCAGTGTGTAAAATGTTGGGATTTCTTTCATAGCAGACTTGGTAGAAAATGATTATAATATCCAGAAGTACCTTAAATGTAGTGTATTATAGCTGACATTTTTTTTTAGATTTTTATTTTTTTTTTCCATAGAAAGGGTCTCATATATGTCCATATTTCTCCATACCATGGGCCACGGCCTGTGCGCCGCCATGTTGGAAGCGTCATGGTTGGAATGTCATCAGGTGCATTGTTTAGAATGTAGAATTGTTCTTGTCCTTGAAGGCCACTGTAGCTTCTGTTATTATTCTAAAGGGTTGGGGTTACCCAGGGAGCGTTGCATTCTAGAACTTTGTAGAACTTTCTTGATGATGTCATATTACACACTGCACCTTTAAAGTAACCAACACCTTGAGTTGACAAAGACAGCTTGATCCATCGTTTTATTATAAAGAAGTTAAGACAAGTAAAGTGGGGAAACAGTTATTTATTAAATGTATAAAGTGATTCCGAAGTTTTTTTTTTTTTTTAGTGAATACAAAATTTTACCATGTGTGACGTCACACATGGGAAACTGTAGGGTTAGACAGTGAGTCCATAAAACACTCTTTCTGCCTTTTCTCAGGCTAGGATGAACCGATTTCTAAAATGTTTGCACATTTGTACTACATAGGATCTCAGAGTTCAATACGCCTTCATATTTCCACCGGTGACGATGTATAAAGATACACTGACACACTTTCTACACACACACCATAGCCCGCCATTTTACAACAACAAAAGCTACTTAATGCAAAATCTAGTCCTGGATACACCAATATATATTTAAGCAATAGCTCATGACAGGCTGTGAAATGTGCTCATTATACCATATGTTAAAGGGCGTTGTTCGGCCCGACGCAAAATATAAATGTTAAGGACAATTACTTTAAAAAAACTCAAGCGCTCCAATAGAAATCACATCAGATACATCAGAGAATTAGTTACACTTATTATTTCAAATTTCAAACTAAAACTATTGATCCGTGAATTATTATTTTTTTTAAATACTATGATATTTTCTATTACATCCTTAAGGCATTTGTTCAGCTAACAAATCATTTCTTAACCTACACAGCAAGGCAATCAAAAATAGCACTTAAAGTACGCAAATTAACTTTTATGTCTTCCTCTAGGCCCATAACATTATCATCATCGTATCATATTTTTATTCTGATTTGAGCCAATCAGACAATAGGAGTTTTTATCACTGTCCAGTGAACAGCGTGTCATCTTCCCTGCATTCCGAATCGCATACTCTTTCTTTTTTCTATTCTACATACTACATCCGACGATAAAAATAATCTAGTTAGGATGCAGTATGCTACAATTGGGACATACTTTACTCTCTTATTTCATCATAACATTGCGCCTTGATCTTGCCTCTTGCTTTTATATCCGTCGTAGCATCCCCGTTTGTTCATATGGAGGCCCCGTCGATGTGACGTCACTTCACGTGCGCACTGGATTATGGGTCGGAATCGCCCAAATAGGATGCAGTTTTCAACACTAAAAATCTTGGCCAGATGTAGTTGACATCGGGTCATCCTAAATCTTTTTTCTACATACTAAATAGTAGAAAGTATGCGATTCGGAACGTAGGGCTTGTTTGACTTGAGGGTGGCAGCCTGTTTGGTGTTCTGTGCCCCCCAACGGAGCCTTCAAGGCAGCACTGTTTAAAGTTAGGGTTAAGGTTAGGGTGAGGGGTTAGGGTTAGGGGTTAGGGGTTAGGGTGAGGGGTTAGGATGAGGGGTGAGGGGTTAGGGTGAGGGGTTAGGATGAGGGGTGAGGGGTTAGGGGTTAGGGTTAGGGTTAGGGTTATATGGATAATGCTCCTAGCATTTTTTAAGGGACATAATTGAAAGATTGTTGCACCTAGCCACTCCACTATTAGGGGATAGGGCCTTCCAGGCAGCGCTGCCTTGAAGGATACGTTTAGGGGCACAAAACACCATCAAGCCCAATGTTTTTTTTTTGCACAATCCATAACCATTAATATCCTCGTTTGGCAATAACTGTTTTCAGACCATTCCTTTGAGCTTCAGTATGCCGAAGATACCTCCACCTGAAAGAGAGAGAGAGAGAGAGAGAGACAGAGAGAGAGAGAGAGAGAGAGAGGGAGAGAGGGAGAGAGACACAGAGAGGGAGAGACAGAGAGAGAGAGAGAGAGAGAGAGAGAGAGAGAGAGAGAGAGAGAGAGAGAGAGAGAGAGAGAGAGAGAGAGAGAGACAGAGACAGAGAGAGACACAGAGAGGGAGAGAGAGAGGCATTTTGTTAATTTTTTTTTTTAAATACTTTATTTTGGGATTTTTTTTCTTTTTTTAGCACACAAACAGACAACTGAAAAAGTGAACACACAAACAAAAGACAAAATAAAATAATCAACTAACATGGCGTACTCTACTCTACAGGTTTCTAAGGACTTTGTTTAAACTAAAAGTAATAGAGATGTTTTTTTATCAAAAATAGGGGTTTGAACATTAGTTTTGTAGGCTGATGCCATTCCACCTGCGTCCGCTAGTTTCCAATTTTTAACAGCTGTAGAAAAAGTCCTCAAAATATGATACTGATAAAGATGAAATGTATTTATTGGTGAGAATGGGAATTCCAAACCCTTGAAAGACTTAATGTTATTAATCTTGCTTGGTTGTCCACTACTCCTGCTACTAACTCCCAAGTTGCTGTGCATCTCTGGACTTAACTCAAATATAATAATAATAATAATAATAATAATAATAATAATAATAATAATAATAATAATAATGATAATGATAATGATAATGATAATAATATATTTAATTTATATAGCGTTTTTCTCGCACTCAAATCGCTTTACACAACAGTAAACAAACAAAAGGAAAATGTGAAGTTGGGTTGGTGGGTGATCTAGGGGTAGGCGGAGGAGAAGAGATGAGTCTTGACGTGGGATTGGAATATGGTTCACATGAATTGTGAAATGAATCTGCAAAAGGCGTTGGTTGGGGCCAATAAAACCATTTTGTGAGCCTGCCACGTATGTCCAACCTCACATCCCTAGTGTATCCTTGTTAATGGATAACATGGATGATATTTTATTGAGGAAGCAGAACTGAGGTGTTACATAAAAGAAGGGTGCTCCGGTGGTGTAGTGGATAGAGTGTGTACCATATTGGCTCCGGCCTTCGTTGCAGTGGTCGTGGGTTCAAATCCGACCCGTGGACCTTTACTGCAGGTCATCCCCCCTCTCTCTCTCTCTCTCTCTCTCTCTCTCTCTCTCTCTCTCTCTCTCTCTCTCTCTCTCTCTCTCCGTCTCCCCATTTCAACTCTGTACTGTCTAATAAAGCTTGAAAATGCCCAAAAAATAATAATATAAAAAAAATTTGTATTTGTATTGTAGGGTTGGGTTCTTTCAATTTTCTTCTCTTGATTTTTTTATTTGCCGTTTTTCTTTTTCTGTTGGTTTTAAAGCTGGGGTATATGATTAAGGGAGACAATGGCAGTTGGGATAGAGATTTGAATCCAAATACCTCAACCGCTCCACTTGTTCTCTTTGGTCCCTCCCCTATGGTCCCACCCTGACACGATCTACACCAACAACGTCGGTGCCAAAGTGAATGGACAGTCCCAACAGCCAATAAGAACAGAGAATCGGATTTTTTTTTTTTTTTTTTTTTTTTAGAATCGGAGCCTGGCTCTGATTGGTCAAAGTGTACAGCTCATGTTCACTTTGACCAATCAGAAATCACATACCCCAGCTTTAATCTCTTTAAGGCACTTTGAGCTTTACTCTTCAGTATGAAAAGCGCGATACAAATAAAAATTGATCTGATCTGATTTGATTTGATTGTACACTCACCAAGGGCGACCCCTCCAGCAATAGAGCCGATAGCAATACCAGCGATTTCACCGTCTGAGAATTGGGCGGTAATTTCTCCTCCCGTACCGTCGGTGACAGGAGCGCCGGTGCTGGGAGTGACCGGGGGGGCATCAGTTGAGATCCCTCCTGGTGTCACAGTTGGGGCGTCTGTTGCATTGCCGGTTGTGTTTGAAGTGGGGCCCATTGTTGGGCTAACTGAGGGGACCACTGGCACTGTTACGGTCCCTGTTGCCGGGGCTCCTGTTGCTGTGGCTCCTGTTGCCGGGGGTACTGTTGCTGTGGCTCCTGTTGCCGGGGGTACTGTTGCTGTGGCTCCTGTTGCCGGGGGTACTGTTGCTGTGGCTCCTGTTGCTGTGGCTCCTGTTGCTGTGGCTCCTGTTGCCGGGGGTACTGTTGCTGTGGCTCCTGTTGTCGGGGGTACTGTTATTTGCGCTACACACAGGACTACTGTGTTGTTTAAAAGAAAAAAACACAGAAAACGGTTAAAGGACAAAACGTTTAATTTTTTAATTTTTTATTTGAACAATTAAAATTTCTTGGCTTAAAGCCACTACGAGTAAGTCGGCACGTTGGCGACACCTTTGAACAAAAGCGGTAGTATTATTACGACGCCAGCTGTCGTGAAGCTGTTTTGTAGCTCGTCCAGGGAGTGCAAGAGTCAAATAATCAGGAATCAATATGGTGCGTGGCGTGTCCGTGTGTTGAAAGTGTGAGGGCACCGGACTCTTTTCGGCTCCGTGAGTCTATGGGTGACACAGCATCAACTAATGCCAGTAAGTGCTAAACACACCTGATTGCAATGAGTTGATGCATTGTCACCTCTCACGGAGCTGAACGAGTCCCCGTGTCCTCACACAAAGCGAATGAACGAGAGATGGCAGTTGGTTAGTATGGATCACGATGAGGTAATGTGTTGTTGTAAATAATGACTATTTCAGATGAATAATGGTCATCTGATGATGCTGGTGAGGCAAAGTAAACT
The DNA here is from genome assembly GCA_026929865.2 of Hyperoplus lanceolatus. Classification (NCBI taxonomy): domain Eukaryota; kingdom Metazoa; phylum Chordata; class Actinopteri; order Uranoscopiformes; family Ammodytidae; genus Hyperoplus; species Hyperoplus lanceolatus. Next base: position 3,561,165 of record CM049407.1, read on the forward strand.
TTGTTTTAGTAGGCTACCGCTCATTCATTTAGGAGTAAACACTGCAGTCTAGTTTCGCTGCGTGAAATTGTGTGTACGTTGCTTGGCAACGCCCTCCCGCCCAACTATCACTCTCCCTTTTAGCTTTTCTTCATTGCATTTTCTTTTCTTTCTTTGATGGTTCAGCCCCGTTATCAGTCATTATGACGACAAATAACTGTCTCAAACAAGGCTCCCGCTCCCCTTCCCTCACCTGGAGGGATAGGCTTCTCAATTGACGTTCCTGCGCCACACTGAAATCTGCGACCAATACGGATATGTGACCATAGAGCATGCACGCGTGAACCGAAAATCGGACTGGGTGTACGACCAGATCAAATGCAGTAATAAAAACTATTTAAAAACCTCTTTCTTTGCACTGATGGTCTCGTTTGCTGTTAAAGGTAATTTATGATTATCAGAGGAAACATGAGGCTGTTTAAAAGATATTTAAATGTTACTCGTAGCCGCTTTAACTTTTATAAAATCCCAAAATGAGTTCTTGACAGGTTTTTTAGTTTGAAGGTGCTCCGAGGAACTTTCAGCTTTTGTTCATTCTTGCGCCCCCCTTTGGACAAAAGCGGTAGTGTTTTTTACTACGCCAGCTGTTGTTCCTGTGTGAGCGTATACCTATGACAAAGGCATTTAAGAAAAACTATATAAAAATAGCATTCTCTGCCCTGATGGGTCTCGTTTGCTGTTTCATGTACATTTATGATCATCCGAGGAAAAATGAGACTGTTTCAGAAATATTTAAATGTTCCTCGTAGCACCTTTAACCATATTCCACTGTATTTATGGGTCGCTTGCTTCGTTATCAAGCATGAAGAAGCTATTGTTCTTCTTTGTGTAAGAACTTCAAGTTATATATTAATAATAGGGGGACAATTAGCAAAGATAACAAACCTTATCTTTGAAACAATTGCTCCAGTAAAAATTGCTTAACAATGTCCATGACCAACCATGACAAACCGTTTTAACAAACACAGTCAATGTTTATGAGTCTGAAGCAAAGACTGTCATTTCCAGTCATCATCCACACTTACCTTCCGTCACCAGCCAGTAAAAATGCTTCTTCTGTCTATCATATGTTGCTAATTGTATCTGGTAAATGGTAAATGGACTTGATTTATATAGCACTTTTTTTTAGCTGATTTTGTCAGCCCCAAAGCGCTTGACATTTCTTACCACATTCACCCGCCGTACACACACACACACACACACACACACACACACACACACACACACACACACACACACACACACACACACACACACACACACACACACACACACACACACACACACACACACACACACACACACACACACCGATGGCAGTAGCAGCCATGCAAGGCGCTCTTTGAATCATAGGGAGCAAATTGGTGTTCAGTGTCTCTTTGCCCAGGGACACTTGGACATGTGGCGGGGAGACGGGGGATCGAACCTCCGACCCTGCACTCCATAGGAGGACCTCCCTACCCACCTCGCCACTGCCGCCCCATTGGCACATCTGCTGTGTGTTTTTTGAAAAAATAATTTTATTCTTAGACATATTTTTGACTATGCTTTTTAATTTTCTATGCACATTTTGTGAAGCACTTTGTGACCCTGTCTGTGAAAAGCGCCATCTAAATAAATACATTTTACTTACTTACTTACTTACTTACTTACTTACTTACTTACTTACTTACTTACTTACTTACTTACTTACTTACTTACTTACTTACTTACTTACTTACTTACTTACTTACTTACTTTCTTACTAACTCACTCACTCACTCACTCACTCACTCACTCACTCACTCACTCACTCACTCACTCACTCACTCACTCACTCACTCACTCACTCACTCACTCAACACATTCAACCAGACCAAAGCTTTAAGATCTCTTGGGTTCCTTTTTTTAGTCTTATTTGTAAAACTAGAGGTGGCTGCAATTACATCTACGGTGCCCCACCATCTCTCTACCATTGTGTCCTTGAGCAAGAAGACACTTAACCCCAAAACACTTAACACCAAGTGGTATCGCACTGATTATTAAAAGAGAAAAGTGAATATTGCTTTATGTTTACCTGCGCCGAGAAGGCAAAGAGCCAGTCTGATGAGAGTTGCTTGCATTGTCGCCGCTGGAGAAGTGTCAAAATCCACAAAAAAATCCACACGAACTGAACGAATCAGTGTCTTTGAGAGTGTGCGTTGCTAGAAAGACAAAAGCACAAACATACAGATTGACTTGATGAAGAGACCACTCCAAATATACACAGTGTCTCTTGTTTGACTCTTTATAGGCATATGTTTGAGTAAAATTAACATATTGATTTTATGATATAAACTACTGACAACATTTCTACCAAATTCACAATAAAAATATTGTGATGTAGATCATTTCCAATAAGTTATGTTTAGATGAAGATTTAAGAAACTGGTCTCTTAATTTTTTTCTGGGGCTGTGTATGCTGTATATGCTCCTATCTGCAGATTTTTACTTCCTGGGTCACAAAAAGGACATGCGTGTGTATAGCCTACAACATCAAATCAATTAAACTAACTTTCAGCATTGTCATATTCAAATAAAAATAAAAACTTACCCTGCGTTCCAAATCACATACTTTTTCTTTTTTCCTACACTACATACTAAAGTACAGAAGAGTTTTAGGGCCACAGGAGAGAGAAAAAAAAAACAGATAAGGAAGATTTTTTTTCATTATGTCGAGAAATGTCAAGAATAAAGACGAATACTCCAAAATCCTATCGGAGTAAGTGGGGCATTTATGTATTTTCAGCATACTACGATTGACGTGCATGTATTGGGACATCCTAAATCTTTTTCTGGCATACTGAATAGTAGGGAAGTATGGGGATTGGAACGCAGGGCTGGTAACAAGTAAAATACACCATTACTGACTTTCTCCACCTTCGCTGAATGGACTTTTCAACCGCATTTTAGGCTGACCCACATTTATCATTCACAAGAAGCATATCGTTAGCCTCATAGAATAATTGCCTAAATCATATTTACTCTACTCTACTTTTACTCTACATCTACTTTTCGTTAGCCTAATAGCATGATTGCCTCAGTCATATTTTAAGGGTTATAGAGCAGGGTAAAGTAGATGTAGAGTAGAGTAGATGTAGAATAGAGTAGATGTAGAGTAAAAGTAGAGTAGAGCAAATATGATTTAGGCAATTATGCTATGAGGCTAACGATACAGTACATATCCGAGGCAAATGCTATTACATTGACATGAATTATCTATGTTAGTAATTTCTAAGCAGAGATAAGTTATTTTCTGAAAAACATTTAACAATACTGCTCATATCAGCAGCTGTTTTACAATGCATTTTTTTATTTCTTATTTTTTTAATGCCATTTCACAGATCCTTGCCACATGAAATAAAACAAATATATTGATTTAAGAACACATTAACAGAAAAGAAAGGTATATAACTCTCAACCTAATATTTGGTCATGTCTGAAAAATGTTTTGTAACAACATACAACATGTTCTTAAAGTACAACCTAAATATTTTACCATTCTGGGCACGCTAAATACACTTTTTAAGTTCATTTGATAAAAGTATACTATCTAATGTTGGTCAGAAAGATTTTTTTTTAGCAAGATTTAACAATTAGGTTTAAGTCTTTAATAAATCAATAAAAACAGGTACTGACACTTGGTATTGTAAGATTGATTTATACGTGTTAAATTTAATGTTCAAATCCAGATTTTTCTAAGAAATAATTTCATCTAAGAAAAAGTTGACGAGGAGAGCTAGACGCTTTACTCACCTGAGATGTTGTCAATATGTCTTTCTATTTCCCTGTAAGTCCTGATAATATCCTCTGGCACCTACTTTTATGACCCCTTTATCACCCCCCCCATCACTTAGCCCTCCCATCTGTGTGTGTGTGTGTGTGGGCTATTGTGTGGGCTTTTGTGTGTGTGTGTGTGTGTGTGTGCGTGCATGCTTGTGTGTGTGTGCGTGCTAGTGTGTATGTGTGTGCAAGCTTTTGTTTGTGCGTGCTTTTGTGTGTGTGCTATTGTGTGTGTGTGTGCGCAGACGTGTGTGTGTGTGTGTGATGTGTGTGCTTTTGTGTGTGTGTGTGTGTGTGTGTGTGTGTGCTTGTGTGTGTGTGTGCGGTGTTGAGATAGGCAAGAATATTGCAACTTTTCATTGTACACATCTTGTTCTTAGGAGAATGTGAAATGTATATTTCTTGTTTTCGTAGGGAAAAGTATGATATTTTTAATAAGACAGGCAAGGTAACAAGTAAGGGATAAAGTATAGGAGCGGGTCACTTGCTAGAAATAAAGACCGACAAGCTGAACAGGAGCCCGACGCGCAGCGGAGGGCTCTTGTTCAGCTTGAAGGTCTTTATTTCTAGCAAGTGACCCGTTCGCTATACTTTATCCCGCTTATTACATGGCTACTACAAAAAATAAAGCAATACATTTTAGCAACATGTTGTTTTTATGGTTTTAACAGCCAAAAACAGTCCGCTACACGGTCGGAACTCACTCAGTAGCAACGGTAACTATGTCAAGCTGCGGCCAACCTAGAAGAGTTTAACAAAAAACAACTCGTTTCCCTAGCAACCCTGAGACCTTGTCTAACAACTGGAATAGTCATTGCAAACCCACTAGGTTCTTATGTAATGAAAACGTTGTTTAATACACCAGTAAATAGGAGCGACCAAGGATACGACCTAGTAACGGGGAAATTGGGGAATAGTCTGCTCGCCCCGCTAGACTGTCTGCTTCAGCTGACCGGGCTCCGGCTCAGCTGTTAGCTAGAGCTACTGTTTTGCTAACACAACTCAAGACTCGCACACTCTACAAATAATAATTGTAATCGGCCAATATGTTTAACAAGAGCTCCATCTAGCTAACAAGCATCATCCCCCAACATAAATAACACAATTCACGAAGAAAATGACTGCGGAACAGTTAGCCTACATTGCGGGCTGCAGCCTGAAGTTACTGTCTAACTGTCAATATGCGGCCAAAGTAGCCTACTCACGTCGTGTTGACTGGAGTCCTGTCGGACATTAACCATGACTCCTGTGTTCCCTGCTCTCCTGATACATGCAAAGTCATGTTGAAAAAGTATTCCATTGTTTTCTGAACGAGTAGTAGCCCTGTTTGTGGACGTCTATCCATCAAAACTGTGACGTAGGTCCTTAGCAACGGCCCTTGACAGCGGTCTGCTAGCTGGAAATAACAGACCTGTAGAATGCTGTGATTTACATAGGATTCTCAAAGTGCCATGTAATAAGTGACCTTTAATATTAAGGTAGAATCACTACAAGTGTTGTATTCAAGTTTTTATCCTGAAATATATACATAATTGTGAATTCATAAGGCCTCTCTGAAAAGGCATGCCTGGGCTTGTCCTGGGACAGGTCAGGGGTGAGAGAGACAAGGGGGGCAGTGGGTCCTTGAGCTGGACACACACACCCTCATCTTTACCCCCACCCTCTCTCCTCCTAATACACACACCCACTCTCTCTGTCTTCAGACTATTTAAGGCCAGGGTTTTGAGCAAGAGAGTAGGGTTTTTGGGGAAGTCTTGACTGTTCCACTTTTTTGTTCTTTTAGCATGGACGAAAGACTTAGAAGAAAAACTCGAAAGAAACACTCTGAATCTTTTTGAGTGCAAAATACTTAGAAAAATTGAGAGGGTTATTTTTTCTTTTCAAGAAGGGAAAGAGGCTCAGAACCATTTCTTCTTTTTCTATTCTGAGAACTTTGGTAAGGGACCATTTGGGTTATTGATAGGAACTAATTCATGAACCAGGTTGTAAAATAGCATGGAGTTGAGGTTGTAAAACTGTTGAACCAACTTTTCCTGATTGTTGTGTCGCAAAATCAAGCTTGTCATAGCATTTGAAGATATTCAAATATATATGACATGATTGAAAGTTCGGCCAACACCCAGAACTATTGAAGTTGTGTAGACAGTGGACAAACTTTTACTCCTGATCTCTTGTGGATCAACCAAATAAACTGTTGAACCAACTTTTCCTGATTGTTGTGTCGCAAAATCAAGCTTGTCATAGCATTTGAAGATATTCAAATATATATGACATGATTGAAAGTTCGGCCAACACCCAGAACTATTGAAGTTGTGTAGACAGTAGAGCTTTAAAAAAACCTGAAGATGAGAATACTCCTGATCTCTTGTGGATTGAAAATTGGAGAACTCATGAACTAAATTCAATGTAAACAAAAGACATACAACACATAAGTTAAGTCTTATACTTCTCTACATATAATAATCACATTAATGGGAGTGTAGGTACTTATTTTCC
>CM049407.1:3570000-3597500 GCA_026929865.2 Hyperoplus lanceolatus
TCTATTTTTTTTTATTTTTTATTTACATATTTATAATTTTTTTTTTTACAAGTTTGGTCCAAGGAATAGATACTTTAGTTTCAGAATACAGGACCATTTGTACTTGAATGATTATTGCCACTAGTTCAGCCGCAGGTTATCAGATGGGATCTCATTTTTATAGGTTTATTTATAGCCCAACGGGGAAGTGGATTTCATTTAAGTTTGTCATACTTTCTTTTATTGTACAACACTTGGGTCAAGGGTTCAAATTCCACTGAGCTCTCTTAGCATCAAACACACATAGACGTCTGCGTGTGTGTATCTAGGCCCGTTCGATAACATGGTTTAATTGACCTATCAATGTGTTAAGCTTAGCCTGTACTGTTTTATTTAATTCTCTTAATAGATGGCCTTCATTTTATATTATTAAAATCAGACGCTTAACTTATTTCCACGTAAATTGAGCTACGAGGAACTTTTAAATATTTCTGAAACAGTCGAATTTTTCCTCTGATCAGTATAAATGACATGTAACAGCAAACGAGACCATCAGTGCAACAAATGCTATTTTTATATAGTTTTTCCTTAATGCCTTTGTCATGGGTATACGCTCACCCAGGAACAACAGCTGGCGTAGTAGAAACACTAACTGCTTTTGTCCAAAGGGGGGCGCTAGAATGAACACAAACTGAAAGTTCCTCGGAGCACCTTTGACATACAGCCTGATTTATTTTCATTTCATTCATTTAACTTTTATTTATCCTCGAGAGACCAATGGAGGGGTGACCCTCATTTACAATGACGTCGAGTTCAAATAAATTCCAAGGAAAAACAACAATACATACACAATATTCAATGCAAATACATCAAATACACAACAACAGGTGAAGAGAGAAATAAACAATTGAAACATTTACACAGTGGTGAAGAGTGGCAGCAATTAAAATGAAATGGGTGAAAGTACAATATAGCCTAATTAAAACAGTTACAGGTAGAGTTTGGCAGATTCAAGATAGTTTGTTTAAATTGATTAAAGGATATGAAGGTATTTAGTTTAATTTGTTGCTGTAAGTTGTTCCAGGAGTCGGGGGCACTTAAGCTAAAAGCTGTCTTTCCCAGCTCAGACCGGGCTTGTGAGACATAAAGCATGAGCATGACAGTGGAGCGGGTCTGATAAAGCCCATCTGAAATTTGCAACATTTCTCTTAAATAACGAGGAAGCTTCCCGGTCAAGGCTTTGTAAATAAAAATATGCCAATGTGCATCACGTCTCTCTTTAAGGGAGGACCACCCAACCTTTTCATATAAAAGACAATGGTGTGTGTCATAAGCATCTCCTGTGATGAACCTTAAAGCAGAGTGAAAAACAGAGTCTAGGAGTTTAAGACATGAATGAGATGCATGTCGGTAAACCACATCACCGTAATCAAGGACAGACATAAAAACTGCCTCAATAATCCTTTTCCTACTAAATAAAGGGAAGGTGGTTTTGTTCCTATAAAAATAGCCAATTTTTTGTCGTAGTCAACAAACAAGATTTTTTATATGGAAATTAAAAGTGAGTTTATCATCTAACCAGATGCCGAGATATTTGTACTCTGTGACTCTTTCAATTAAAAATCCATTCTTTGTAAAAATATTAAAATCATTAAGAGTTGTAGTTCTTGCTCTGGAGAAACACATATATTTGGTTTTGTCTGTATTAAGAACAAGCCTGAGGTCCACTAGACAGTCCTGCAGGGTGTTAAAAGAGCTTTGTAGGTTCTGAATAGATTGGTGCACCGAATCGGAAATGCAATACAGTACTGTGTCGTCAGCGTATAGATGGGCATGACAGTTTTTTAGCGATGAAACAATGTTATTTATATAAATTGTGAAAAGAACTGGACCTAAAATTGAGCCCTGTGGGACACCATTTGTAACAGTTAAAAACTCAGACTGGTATCTTCCGAGTTTAACTGACTGCTGTCTATCAGAGAGATAATCCCTAAACCAGCTACATTTAGTAATGATATGGTCCAACAATTCGGAATAAATAATGCAAGTACACTATAATTTCTTGTTGATCTATTTGTTTGCACCTAGGGATTATTTCTAACAATGAAAAAGCACTTTACAAATAAAATGTTTTATTATTATTATTATTATTATTATTATTATTATTATTATTATTATTATTATTATTATTATTATTATTATTATTATTATTATTACTATTTTTGTTCTAAATCAGTGGGAAAAAGTGATGACCTAAGATGACTTATTTTTTCCAGAAATATTTTTATTACAGTTTAAACAACATAAAATACAGCCCGTAACAGTCACATGGTATGAAGTACAGCCTTAAATTACTGCAATGATGTAACAAAACAAAACAAAAAAATATATATATATATATATACAAAAAAATGCTTCTTTACAAGGTTGAGTAAATATATCTCAATACTATACATGCAAAATACAAATTTTCTAACAACAATACATTCTGCTAGCCTAGAAACTACATTTTCACAATTATTCATTTTCTTGATCGGCTGTTAAACCTGCAGTGTGTAGAATTTTGAGTTTTGTTTCCTAGCAGATTTTGTAGAAAGTAATTATAATTTCCATAAGTATGTTTAATTTAGTGCATAATAGCTTAAAAAAATGTTTTGAATTATTATTTTTTCCCTTAGAAAGGGTCTCATATATGTCCATATTTCTGCATATTTTGGACCAAGGCCTAGTGCCGCCATCTTGAAAGTGTCATAGTTGGAATGTCATCAGGAGCATTGTTTAAAATTTAGAATTGTTCTTGTCCTTGAAGGCCACTGTAGCTTCTGTTATTATTTTAAAGGGTTGGGGTTACCCAGGGAGTGTTGCATTCTAGAACTTTGTAGAACTTTCTTGATGATGTCATATTACACACTGCACCTTTAAAGACTTCTGAAGTAGTGACGACATCTTACAATCTTACAGTACAAAAGGTGTCTAAGAATCAATACAGGGAAATGGAAACTTAACTCTGGTTTGTAAAGTAAGCCTCCTGCACACACACACGCACATACGCACACGCATGCATGCACACACACACACACACACACACACACAGACAGACAGACAGACAGACACACACACACACACACACACACACACAGCCGACAAAGCCGTCTCCCTATTGCTTGACAGTAATTCAATTTTTGTATTTTTTTATTTACATATTTATACATTTTTTTTTTACAAGTTTGGTCCAAGGAATAGATACTTTAGTTTCAGAATACAGGACCATTTGTACTTGAATGATTATTGCCACTAGTTCAGCCGCAGGTTATCAGATGGGATCTCATTTTTATAGGTTTATTTATAGCCCAACGGGGAAGTGGATTTCATTTAAGTTCGTCATACTTTCTTTTATTGTGTTACACTTTGGTCAAGGGTTCAAATTCCACTAACCTCTCTTATCATCAAACACACATAGACGCCAGTTCGATATCATGGTTTAATTGACTTATCAATCTTAAGGTTGTTCGCACCGGTTTTTCCTTTCGCTCTTCCTTGAGTAAGAACCAATAGCTACATTAGCCAGCTAGCATCGATATATAGAGAAATAATGACTTATCCAACAGACTATGGCAAACCAATGTTACTGTGTGAATGTCCTTCGTTTTAGCTCTGCTTGGTTGAGCTGTGTAGCAAACTGCAGCTGTCACCATAGCACAGGAGTTTTGTCATTTACATGGAAACAGTTAGAAACAGTGGAAGCTGCCAAATTAATTTTTTCCAACTGAAAACTGAAAGTTCCTTGGCGCACCTTTGATATTCAGCATGATTTAGTAATGATATGGTCCAACAATTCTGAATAAACTTTGCATGTACATTATAATAATTATAAAAAACAATGAAAAGAGCTTTACAAATAAAATGTTTTATTACTATTATTTTTTGAATTTTCTGCTAAATCAGTGTGAAGACGTGATGACCTAAGATCACTCCTGAACTGACGTCATTGGGTGTTTCAGGTCTTTCAACATCATACACCCTCACCCAGGCGACCCAGCCGGGATTGATCAAGCCCCAATTTATGTTTTTTTTTTTTTAGTACAGAGTTGAAATGGGGAGTCAGAGACAGAGAGAGAGAGAGAGAGAGGGGGGATGACCTGCAGTAAAGGTCCACAGGTCGGACTCGAACCCGCGACCACTGGAACGAAGGCCGGAGCCAATATGATACGTGCTCTATCCACTACGCCACCGGAGCGCCCCCAAGTCCCAATTTATGTTTTAAGTAGCATGTACCCACGGATCACCCCTTCTGATCCACAGCCATCTAGAGGCCTTCTCAGCTGCCTCTGTGGTGGTCTTGATGGCCTTTCTCTGGCGTGCACCTGCGATTCCAAGCATGCTGTATGCTTTGCAGAGAGATCGCGCTGCAAAGCCTCTACAGCCCACCTCGCTCCCCAACCCCCCCCCCCCCCCATCTGCGTCACTCCTCCAGTGATCATAATGGATTGTAATAAACTAGCTCTACTAACCACCACACCTTTAAAATACTTCTGAAGTAGTGAGGACAACTTACAGTACAAAGGTTTCTATGAAATCAATTCACGGAAATGGATACTTAACTCTGGTTTGTAAGTAAGTAAGCCTCCTGCACGCACACGCACGCACGCACGCACGCACGCACGCACTCTCGGCCCGACTTGCCTCTTGCTTTTATTGTAGAGAGATGCAGAAGGCTTGTGTGATCCCATTATTTTTTACTCTCATACATAGTCACTAATGCAAAGTCATTCACATTTTTAGCCATTTTAAAGCAAGTTTCTTGTATATTTATTCATTGTGTGTGTGTGTGTGTGTGTGTGTGTGTGTGTGTGTGTGCGTGTGTGTGCGTGCGTGCGTGCGTGCGTGCAATTGTCTGTGTGCGTGTGTGTGTGTGTGTGTGTGTGTGTGTGTGTGTGTGTGTGTGTAAAAAGATCAAGTGACGTAAATTGAAACCTAACTCTGTCTCATGCTGCAGTAAGCCTGTGTGATTTCATTATTGTTTCATTAAATAGTTCATGAACAGCAGACTGATACACTTACGACTGCACTACACGCCACACAAGAGTTTAGTTTAGATTTATTTCACATACAAACAGTATAAAAACACATAATGAACAAAGGTGCAGTGTGTAATATGACATCATCAAGGCAAGCCAAGTTTATTTCTGTAGCACAATGCAGACACAAGGCCACTCAAAGTGCTTTACAGGGGCAAGATCAGAATACATAAAACACATTAGAAGATATTTAAAAGCGAATGAAAAGAAGTAAAACATTTAAATTAAATAAAAAGTACAGGTTAAAATGGAAACAGAAAAGTCTTCAGACTCGATTTAAAAGAACTGAGGGTTGCAGCAGACCTCAAGTTTTCTGGGAGTTTGTTCCAGATATTTGGTGCATAAAAACTAAAAGCTGCTTCTCCTCCTCAAGAAAGTTCTACAAAGTTCTAGAATGCAACGCTCCCTGGGTAACCCCAACCCTTTAGAATAATAACAGAAGCTACAGTGGCCTTCAAGGACAAGAACAATTCTAAATTCTAAACAATACACCTGATGACATTCCAACTATGACACTTTCAAGATGGCGGCACTAGGCCTTGGTCCAAAATATGCAGAAATATGGACACATATGAGACCCTTTCTAAGGGAAAAAAATAATAATTCAAAACATTTTTTTCAGCTATTATGCACTAAATTAAATGTACTTATGGATATTATAATTACTTTCTACAAAATCTGCTAGGAAATAAAACCCAAAATTCTACACACTGCAGGTTTAATACATGTGTGGGTGCGGCAGTAAACCTGTACATGCTTCAATGAAAACCACACTCAAAAAAATATTTGAATATTAAAATACAACCCAATCAAAGAAATATACATTAAAAATAAAATAAAAAACAGTCAAATAAATCTAGAAAATATAAGAAAATCATCTAATGTCTCTGTTTAAGTCTATTACAATACAATCAAAGTGTAGAGAGTAATATGGGTACATATACAGCTCTGGTAAAATGTAGAGACCAGTCTGGATTTCTCTTAAATCTTCATCTCTACATTACTTATTGAAAATGCTCTTCATGACAAAAAATGTTATTGGAATTTGGTAGAAATGTTGTCAGTAGTTAATATTATAAAACCAAAATGTTCATTCTTCTCAAACATATGCCTCTAAATAGTAAAACGAGAGACACTGAACATTTGGAGTGGTCTCTTATTTTTATCCATAGTTGGATATATATATATTTTTTAAGGTTATTTTTGGGCATTTTTCAAGCTTTGTTAGATAGTACAGAGTTGAAATGACAGAGAAATAGGGGGAATGACCTGCAGTAAAGGTCCACGGGTTGGATTCGAACCCGCGACCACTGCAACGAGGCCTGAGCCAATATGGTACACGCTCTATCCACTACACCACCGGAGCGCCCCCTGTATCGTTTCACAAAAGGATTGTGTGATTTATTTCATCCATTGTAGATTTGCAGCTGAAGTGCTCAAAGTAAGAACAAACGTCTACAGTTCTGGTGAAACAAAGGTCATATCTCAAGCCTTTTATTCAGCGGATTCTTATGTTGAGAAACATTAATCTGGCTTAAGCATCAGCACAGCCTTAAAGGGACACTGTGTAACATTTTAAGTAATGTATTAGCTAAAAGCAATATCCTCATTCATAAATATGTCCTCATTGGTGTAAAATCACCTCACCGCCAATAATCTGAATTATCCTCCTGAGCGGAGAATTACAAATATATATATTAATTTTTGTACATTGCGCAGGTAAGTCTTATGGAGGAATCCATGTTTTTGGAAAGTCATCAGGTGCATTGTTTAAAATTTAGAATTGTTCTTGTCCTTGAAGGCCACTGTAGCTTCTGTTATTATTCAAAATGGGTTGGTTACCCAGGGAGCGTTGCATTCTAGAACTTTTTCATATTACACAGTGCACCTTTAAAACAGCCTGAAACAATGTGATAGTGTGTCTGCGCTTCGATGACTCCCGAACTCAGTAACTTTCACTTCTCTCTTCATCTCAAGAGGAAATGAAACTTCACTAGTGGATCAATAAGCAATAAGGAAACAAAAGGTAGTCTATATTCAGGCTGTAAATGTCCAAAACGTGGGCGGACTGAGCATATCTTATCTGAAGCCACGGAACATGACATCTAATGGAGGCTAATCATTCATCTTGATGTATTTTCTTTGTTTAAACCTGCAGTGTGTAGAATTTTGGGTTTTATTTCCTTGCAGATTTTGTAGAAAGTAATTATTATATCCATAAGTACATTTAATTTAGTGCATAATAGCTGAATTTTTTTTTAATTATTATTTTTCCCTTAGAAAGGGTCTCATATATGTCCATATTTCTGCAGATCTTGGACCAAGGCCTAGTGCCGCCATCTTGAAAGTGTAATAGCTGGAATGTCATCAGGTGCATTGTTTAAAATTTAGAATTGTTCTTGTCCTTGAAGGCCACTCTAGCTTCTGTTATTATTCAAAAGGGGTGGGGTTACCCAGGGAGTGTTGCATTCTAGAACTTTGTAGAACTTTCTTGATGATGTCATATTACACACTGCACCTTTAATGTAGCTATGTTTTTTTTGTTTTGTTTTTTTAATACAGGGACAGTGCATAGTATTAAACATTTCTGTCAATATGCCATAATTAGCCAGAAAGCAAATAAAGTTACACATTTACATAACACAACATATACCTTTAGTAAAAAGTACTCTTCAAAAGTAAGTAAAGTAAAAAGTACTATTAAGATAAAATATACAATAAAAACACAGCAGAGCAACAATCAGACAACAGCAGACAATGACATGAACAGGTTAAAGGCCTACTTCACCGGTTGGAATATGAAGGTGTATTGAACTCGGAGATCCTATGTAGTATAGATGTGATTTTTTTTTTTTAAATCGGATCATCTTAGCCAGAGACGAGGCAGAAAGAGAGTTTTATGGTCTCACTGTTTAACCCAATAGTTTCCTTAGTAAAGGTCAGGCATAACAGGACAGCTGGGCCAAGGGAAGACTGAGGGAAGACTGAGGGAAGAAAAACCTCATTCAATATATTATAATAGTTATTTTATAATGATAGAACGCTGGTTCCGTATGGGTGAAGTATTCCTTTAATGATAATGTAGACCTGTTCTTGTAGTATGTAGTATGTAGTATGTAGTATGTATGTATGTAGTGGTTAGAATGCACCCCACTTTCTCTCCTCTCTGTCCTATTTCATCTTCGTCTCTCCAAACTTCCTAATAAACAAAAAAAAAAATGCCGTAAAATAATATTTTAAAAATAAAAGCTACAATATGGAAGTGTACTTGATCATGTTGAATCTGTCTGTCTGTCTGTCTCTGCATGTGTCTGTCTGTCTTTCTGTCTGTCTCTGTGTGTGTGTGCGCGTGCCTGTGTGTGCGTGCGTGCGTGCGTGCGTGTGTGTGTGTGTGTGTGTGTGTGTGTGTGTGTGTGCGTGCGTGCGTGTGTGTGTGTGTGTGTGTGTGCAGGAGGCTTACTTACTTACAAACCAGAGTTAAGTTTCCATTTCCGTGAATTGATTTCTTAGACACATTTAAGTTGTGTGTGTGTGTGTCTCGGTGTGTGTGTGTCTCGGTGTGTGTGTGTCTCGGTACCAGCACAGACACTGTATAACAAATGTCCCTCAGACACGGTAGCACCAGACAAGGCCGGTGACGTCAGGTCAATTGAATCGTTTACTTGACAGCTGATAGCAGCATCTGATCGCTGATAGCTTTGGATGAGGTGTTAGTTCAACCCCAGTATTCCTCCAGCCTCAAGGCACTATATATTTATTTATTTATTAAGCATCTTCTAGATCAGTGGTCTCTCTCTCTCTCTCTCTCTCTCTCTCTCTCTCTCTTTCTCTCTCTTTCTGTCTCTCTCTCTCCCTCTCTCTCTCTCTCCCTCCCTCTCTCTCTCTTTCTCTCTCTCTCTTTCTCTCTTTCTCTCTCTCTCTTTCTTCCTGTCTCTCTCTCTCTTTCTCTCTCTCTCTTTCTTCCTGTCTCTCTCCCTCTTTCTCCCTATCTCTCTCTCTCTTTCTCTCTCTCTCTCTCTCTCTCTCTCTCTCTCTCTCTCTCTCTCAGCTGCTCACTGACACACAAGCCATAAAAAACGTCATAAAGTTGTAATGTGTAAATGTTGTGTATATTGCACTGCCCTCAAGTGGTGAAAAATGAATTAATACAATGAACCTTAACAGCATTTTGGTATTGCTTCTGTCTTTCTTTTTTGCCTCAACTAATGACAAATTTAGAATGAAAATAAAACAATTTAAAAAAGGAAAATCATCAGGACAGACATAATAAAGTAATACCCCTTCAATCAATAATGAATAATCAAATACAAATATATATTGGCCCATCTTTACTCAATATATCCTAACTTTTAAATGTTTTTAATATATTCATAGCTTAGGCCAGTGGTTCTCAATTATTTTCTGTCATGCCCCTCCTAAAGGACAGATTTTTTTTCGCCCCCCCCACCCCTAAATTGAAATACTATTGAGAACCTGCTAACATTTATTTATTTATCTGTACAAAACCACTGTATGAGTTTCTGGCACGAGCATTCTGCATACCTTATTAACAAATTAGATGTTAGATTATAAAATTAGCTGAGATAACTTCTGCAGCAACTTAAAAAAAAATCGAAGTTCAGTTTTTTAGCTCAATTTGTAACATTTAAACAAGACTGCTCAGTCTGTGTGAATCTCAGGACAGAGAAACAAGAGCAAATGATTCACTGAGGTTTGCATTTCATTCTAATTTTTTTAAAACTGTAAACATAGTTAAGGTGGTGTTTTTTTATTATTATAGACCAATATGCTTTCTGTGATGCGATAACCTATACTTCATTATACAGAGACACTTGGAGACACATGTGGACATTTATTTACTGCAAATCGTGGCTTTTCGCGCGGTTATGACCATACACAAGCACCCCCCCCTGACAACTCACGCACCCCCCCCCCCAAGGGGGCACGCCCCACCATTTGAGAAGCACTGGCTTAGGCTATATACTTATCCTTATCCAAATACAGCTCCGGAAAACATTAAGAGACCAGTCTGGAATTTTCTTAAATCTTCATCTCTACATTACTTGATGGAAATGCTCTTAATGAGAATATTTTCTGGGGGATTTGGTAGAAATGTTGTCAGCAGTTTATAGAATAAAACCAAAATGTTCATTCTACTCAAACATATGCCTATACATAGTAAAACGAGACACTGAATATTTGGAGTGGTCTCTTAATTTTTCCAGAGCTTTATATACATTTGTAATCATTACAAATCAAATTAATAACCAATATCATCTTACCTTTTCTATATTGTTTGATTATCCTTTTTGTAGGGGTATTTTTGTCATGATCCCGTTTGGGCTCCTTGGCCTTAGATGTGTTTTCCCTTTTCACCTGTTTTCTGTGTGCTGAGCTAATTGCAGGGGTGGAGCCAGGTTCTGGAGTCAATCAACAACATTACAGCTGCCTTCAATCCTCATCAACTGCTCTACTTATACCCGGCCTACCTTCCAGACACTGCAGATTGTAGCTCCTGTTCTCACACAGTCAGTCACTCTCTCTCTCCGTTTTCAGCTATGCTCTGTTGCACGTTTTCCTGGGTAACCCTTTTTCTCTGCCACAGTTCTCCCCCCACTCAGCCACAGCTTCGCCCTACTCTCCACACTACCCTCACCCCTCCTGCCTGCCCGCCTACCTGCTTCCCCCCCCTGCTTGCCCCTTCTCTCTCCCTGACCCCCAGCAGCCAGCCCCTCCCGATCACGGTCCTAACATCCTGCGTTTTCTCCTGAAATAAATCTTCTTTTACTTACACTTCTCTGCCTGTGTCCTCCAGACCCACCGTAACAGTACAATCTGGCCCCAAAACATGGACACACAGAGACGACTCCCTCCACCAGGCATTGGAGCGAGGAGTGCTCTAGGGAAACCGAGCAGACTCTCCGAGATTCTTCTCCACGTTAAGTGGGCTCTCCACCTTTTACTCTATGGGGCAACTAAGTTTCTCGGCACACTCACTCCCCATCCCTCGCCCTCTTTCAACAGGGTCCTGCTCCCGCCCCACCGTGAACCCCTGTCCCAGCTATTCAGGTACTTTGGGCATGTAGGCCTTTTCTGATTCAGTGCACCTTACTTTAGCAACAATCTACCTATGTCACAGACAGAGCAAGATCTCCTATATAATCAGTTTACTCACGTAAGCATTAACCTGGATCGCAGTATGGGAGGGTCGTGTTTTTTTTTTTCTTTATTTTTCTGAGATAAGAAGGTGTTTGATCACCCTCAGGGATGCCACAACGACTCTCACACTTCACAAGGTACCCACACTAGCTGAGTTTCGTAGACTTCAGAGCTAGCGGCAGAGACGGGGTGGAATGATGAGGCTCTGCAGGGGCATTTCTCAACGGACTAGCCGATCCAGTTAAGGATGAGTTAGCAGTTCGGGACGAATCAGCTAGCTTGGACGAGTTAGTGGCCCTAGCTATCAGACTTGATAATCCTTAGAGAGCTCTAGGGAGAGCCGCGTCCATGACCCGTTCTCCTCCCTTCTCCCTCTCCTTAAGACACTCCCCAGATCTTGCTCCAGTCAGTCCCCTGTTCCTTTTTCTTCCCTCCTCCTCGCAGAAGAGCCCATCAGCTGGGCCGAGCCAAACTTTCCAATCTGAGCCCTGGAGGATAAATGAAGGGCTCTGCATCTACTGCCTCAACCCTCACTTCCTGAGCTCCTTCCCCAGCGGCCAAAGGGAGTGCTCCCCAGTAACGGTGGGAATACTGGTGAGCAAGATCACTGGAACCTTTCCCCCAAACTCCATGCAACTGCGGGCTACGCTCTCCTGGAACCAACAAACCCATTCACTGTTCGCTCTGGTGGACTCTGGAGCTGACGAGAGCTTTCTGGATGCAGACTTCGTTGCCAGAGCAGGTATCCACTCACCGCGCTACTCCCCTCAATGCCCAGGGACTTAATGGGAAGCTGCTGGCACGGGTTACCCATCGCACAGAGCCTCTTCGCCTTGTCCTGTCAGGCAACCACCATGAGGTAATACAGTTTCACATTATCTCTTCCCCTCACACTCCCTTAGTTTTGGGTCAGCCTTGGTTAAGGTTACACAATCCCCACATCAACTGGGCGACTAGTCGTGTACTAAGTTGGAGTGATTATTGCCTCTCGTCTTGCCTGCGGTCCGCCCTTTCCCCAGCAGAGGGAGCCACTGTGCCTTTAAAGCTTGAGCCCCCTGACCTGTCTGAAGTCCCTGCCGCATATCACGGTATGGGAGAGGTATTTAGTAAGCAACGTGCTCTCTCTATGCCCCCTCACCGGCCCTATGACTGTGCTATTGATCTTCTTCCAGGTGCTCCTTTGCCATCCAGTCGTCTGTATAACCTGTCCCGGCCTGAACGGGAGACAATGGAGACATACATCAAGGAGTCCCTTGCTTCAGGTATTATCCGACCTTCGTCATCTCCTGTCGGGGCTGGGTTTTTCTTTGTGACCAAGAAGGATCGTTCCCTGCGTCCCTGCATAGACTACAGGGGTCTTAACAATATCACTATCAAGAACAAGTATCCTCTGCCTTTAATTAACTCTGCTTTTGAATCCCTCCACGGTGCCACAGTTTTCAGCAAGCTTGATCTCCGCAATGCTTATCACCTTGTCCGCATTCGGAAGGGTGACGAATGGAAGACTGCATTTAAGACCCCCTCGGACATTTTGAATATTTGGTAATGCCTTTCGGTCTCACTAATGCCCCCGCTGTCTTCCAAGCTTTGGTTAATGATGTGCTCCGTGACCTCTTAAATCGCACGGTGTTTGTGTACTTGGACGACATACTGATTTTCTCTCGCTCACAGGAGGAACATGTCCAACACGTGAAGCAGGTGTTACAGCGACTCCTGGAAAACAAGCTGTATGTCAAGGCAGAGAAGTGCAAGTTCCATGTGGACTCCGTGGACTTCCTGGGGTACATCATAGAGCGAGGGCAGGTGAGGGCCGACCCGAGAAGGTACAGGCGGTGGCACAGTGGCCTCAACCCTGACCCGGAAGCAGCTCCAGCGCTTTTTGGGCTTTGCCAACTTCTACCGACGGTTTGTCAGGGATTACAGTCGAGTAGCGGCTCCCCTCACTGGACTTACCTCCCCAGCTATCCCCTTCTCCTGGAACCCTGAGGCTGAGGCGGCGTCGTGGAACTGAAGAGCGGTTCACTTCAGCTCCCATTCTCATTCATCCCAACCCGCTCTACAGTTCGTGGTCGAGGTCGCGCTTCGACTCCGGGGTAGGGGCGGTCCTCTCTCAACGCTCCCGGAGGACCAGAAGCTTCATCCCTGTGCCTTCTTCTCCAGACGCCTGTCTCCCGCAGAGCACAACTACACGTCGGCAACAGGGAACTCTAGCGGTTAAGCTAGCCTTGAGGAGTGGAGGCACTGGTTGGAGGGGGTGGAGATCCCTTTTATTGTTTGGACTGATCACAAGAACCTGTCCTATATCCAGTCCGCCAAGCGCCTTAACTCCCGCCAAGCCCGCTGGGCATTGTTCTTTGGTCGATTTAACTTCCAGCTCACCTTTCACCTGGGTCCAAGAATGGGAAGCCGGATGCCTTGTCCCGACAGTTTGCCGTCGACCACGGTCCCTCCAGTCCCGATACCATCATCTCCCCTGGCTGTGTGGTGGGGGCAGTCAGGTGGCAGATTGAAGCACGGATCCGAGAGGCGCTGAGGGAGGAACCGGATCCGGGAACCGGTCCGCAGGGTCGGCTGTTCGTGCCAAGTGCTGTCCGCTCCAAGGTCCTCCAGTGGGTGCATAATTCCCGTTTCTCCTGCCACCCAGGTGTTAACCGCAGCCTGTCCCTGGCCAAGCGACACTTCTGGTGGCCCACTATCGAGGCTGACACCCGTGCCTTCGTGCTCGCCTGCACTGTCTGCGCACGCAGTAAGTCCTCGCATCAACCCTCCTCTGGTTTGCTCCGTCCCCTCCCGGTGCCTGGGCGCCCCTGGAGTCACATTGGTCTCGACTTCGTCACTGGTCTCCCCTGTCCGAAGGTAATTCTACCATACTCACCATTGTTGATAGATTTTCCAAGGCTGTCCATTTTGTGCCTCTGCCCAAGCTTCCTACAGCGTCTGAGACTGCTGATCTCCTGGTTCAGCATGTGGTCCGCCTCCACGGGATCCCTGCTGACGTGGTCTCCGATCGGGGTCCACAATTCGTGTCTCAGGTATGGAGGGCTTTCTGTCGTGAGTTAGGATCCTCGGTCAGTCTCTCCTCAGGCTACCACCCCCAGACGAACGGGCAGACGGAGCGGGCCAATCAGGACCTCGAAGCTGCGCTGCGCTGTGTTACTACTCGGAACCAGTCTTCCTGGAGCACTCACCTGCCATGGGTTGAATACGCCCACAACTCCCTGACAAGTGCAGCTACTGGTATGTCCCCATTTGAATGTTCCCTTGGATATCAACCCCCTCTGTTCCCAGCACAGGAGGGCGACATCGCGGTGCCATCTGTCCGGGCCCACCTTCGACCTGTCGTAAGGTCTGGAGGGCGCCGCTGCCCTGCTCCGTTCCACGGCGCAATCGGCGCATGGCAGACAGACACCGGGTTCCAGCACCACAGTTCACACCAGGTCAGAAGGTTTGGCTCTCTGCTAAAAACATCCCACTCAACACTGAGTCTAAGAAGCTGTCCCCTCGTTACATTGGTCCTTTTGAAATCGAAACTGTTATCAACCCATCCGTTGTCAAACTAAAACTGCCATTATCTATGAAGATTCACCCCACATTCCACGTTTCCCAGCTTAAGCCTGTCTCCACCAGCCCTCTGTGCCCTCCAGCTACACCCCCTCCACCTCCCCGTATGATTGATGATCACCCCGCCTACACAGTTCGGCGGATCCTGGATATTCGCCGCCGTGGTCGGGGCTTTCAGTACTTGGTGGACTGGGAGGGTTATGGTCCTGAGGAGCTGGATATCTCGCCAGCTCATCCTCGATCCCTCCCTTATTAAGGAGTTCCATCGGGACAACCCAGGGAAGCCCGGTGGCTCGCCTGGAGGCTCTCATTGAGGGGGGGGTACTGTCATGATCCCGTTTGGGCTCCTTGGCCTTAGATGTGTTTTCCCTTTTCACCTGTTTTCTGTGTGCTGAGCTAATTGCAGGGGTGGAGCCAGGTGTGCTGGAGTCAATCAACAACATTCACAGCTGCCTTCAATCCTCATCAACTGCTCTACTTATACCCGGGCCTACCTTCCAGACACTGCCAGATTGTAACCTCTGTTCTCACACAGTCAGTTCACTCTCTCGCTCTCCTGTTTTCAGCTATGCTCTGTTGCACGTTTTCCTGGGTAACCCTTGTTTCTCTGCCACAGTTCTCCCGGCCCGACTCCAGCCACCAGCTTCAGCCCTAGCTCTCCAGCACTACTCCTCGGACCCCTCCTGCCTGCCCGCTCTAGCCTGCTTCCACTCCGCCCCCTGGACTTGCCCCGTTGCTCTCTCCCTGGACCCCCAAGCCAGCCAGCCTCCCTCCCCGGATCACGGTCCTAACACCCTGCCGGTTTTCTCCTGAAATAAATCTTCTTTTACTTACACTGTCTCTGCGCCTGTGTCCTCCAGACCCGACCGTAACAATTTTATCATACAAAATGAACAATACACATGTGTAATATGATAGCATATACATATACACTCACCGGCCACTTTATTAGGTACTCCTGTTCAATGGCTTATAAAAACAAAAAGCTAATCAGCCAATCACATGGCAGCAACTTAATGCATTTAGACATGTAGACGTGGTCAAGACAATGTACTGAAGTCAAACCGAGCATCAGAATGGGGAAGAAAGGGGGTTTAAGTGACTTTGAACATGGCGTGGTTGATGGTGCACGGCAGGATGGATCCCTACTTTCATGTTGTTTACGCCAAATTCTGAACCTGCCATCTGAATGTCACAACTGAAATTGAGTTTCATCAGACCAGGCATGATTTTTCAATCTTCTATTGTCCAATATTAGTGATCCTGTGAGAATTGTAGCCTCATTTTCCTGTTTTTAGCTGACAGGAGTGGCACCCGGTGGGGTCTTCTGCTGCTGTAGCCCATCTGCTTCAAGGTTGGACATGTTTTGCGTTCAGAGATGGTATTCTGCATACCCTGGTTGTAACGAGTGCTTATTTGAGTTATTGTTGCCTTTCTATTATTTCTAACCAGTCTGCCCATCCTCCACTGACCTCTGGCTTCAACAAGGCATTTTACGTCCACACAAATGCCGCTCACTGGATATTTTTTCTTTTTCGGACCATTCTCTGTAAACCCTAGAGATGGTTTGGAGTGAAAATCAGATCAGCAGTTTCTGAGATACTCATACCAGCCCTCCTGGCACCCTCAACATTGCCATGTTCAAAGTCACTTAAAACCCCTTCCTTCCCCATTCTGTTGCTCAGTTTCAACCTCATTAAATTGTCCTGTCCAGGTTTACATGGCTAAATGCATCTAGTTGCTGACATGTGATTGGCTGACAAGAAAATGAACTGCTGTACCTGATAAAGTGGCCGGTGAGTGTATGTTACATCTTGTATACTCTGGTTGCGTTCCGAATCTCATACTCTTTCTTTTTTCTATTCTACATACTACATCCGACGATAAAAAGAATCTAGTTAGGATGCAGTAGGCATATTGGGACATACTTTACTCTCTTATTTCATCATAACATTGCGCCTTGATCTTGCCTCTTGCTTTTATATCCGTCGCATCCCCGTTTGTTTTCTTACGGAGGCTTCGTCGATGTGACGTCACTTCACGTGCGCACTGGATTGTGGGTCAGAATCGCCCAAATAGGATGCAGTTTTCAACACTAACAATCTTGGCCGCATGAAGTAGGACATCCGGGTATTTCTAACCATCCTAAATCTGGCCACAGGAATCGGGACATCCTAATTCTTTATTCTACATACTATATAGTAGAAAGTATGCGATTCGGAACGCAACCAATATCTAATTATGCATTCAAGATATAACTTAAATACATACATGACTGTTTTATCTTTTATTTGTATTTGTCTTTTTAAACCTGCAGTGTGTAGAATTTTGGGTTTTATTTCCTAGCAGATTTTGTAGAAAATAATTATAATATCCATAAGTACGTTTAATTTAGTGCATAATAGCTGACATTTTTTTTTAGAATTATTATTTTTTCCTTAGAAAGGGTCTCATATATGTCCATATTTCTCTATACTTTGGACCAAGGCCTTGTCAACGCCATTTTGGAAGTGTCATAGTTGGAATGTCATCAGGTGCATTGTTTAAAATTTAGAATTGTTCTTGTCCTTGAAGGCCACTGTAGCTTCTGTTATTATTCTAAAGGGGTGGGGTTACCCAGGGAGCGTTGCATTCTAGAACTTTGTAGAACTTTCTTGATGATGTCATATTACACACTGCACCTTTAATATTTCTTTGTCATTGAAAGTCTGTTTTACTGTTGTGAATTTGCAATAAAATAAAATAAATACCCTACGTTCCAATCCCCATACTTCCCTACTATTTAGTATGCCAGAAAAATATATAGGATGTCCCAATACATGCACGTCAATTGTAGTATGCTAAAAAAAATACATATATGTCCCACTAACTCCAATAGCATTTTGGAGTACTCGTCTTTATTCTTGACATTTCTCAACAAAATGAAAAAAAAAAAACTTCCTTATCTGTTTTTTCTCTCTCTCCTGTGGCCCTAAAACTCTTCTGTACTTTAGTATGTAGGCCTAGTGTAGTAAAAAGACTAAACCTCTTCTGTACTTTAGTATGTAGTGTAGTAAAAAGAAAAAGCATGTGACTTGGAACGCAGGGCTAGTCTATCAAAGTCTGTTGTACTGTTGTGAATTTGCAATAAAAAAAAAATAAAATTGAAAAAAAAAAAAATTCAATTTCAAAATAAAAGCCTGTGATTACGTCGTGGTCGTATTGCGTATTTTCTCCACCGGAAGTGCCTCATCTGTGTGTTTCGGCGCCGGGTCACGTCACGACTCTTATTTTGACACTCACCCTAGAAATTACCCCTAGTCAGTGGTGTTCCCTTCTATTTAACTCGACACTCACTATTTGCGGTGGTGGCAGCACTAGCCGTGAGTGAGAGAGACTGAGAGAGGGAGGGATAGAGAGAGGGAGAGAGAGAGAGTGTGTGTGTGTGTGAAAGAGAGAGCGCTGAGAGTGTGTGTGTGTGTGTGTGTGTGTGTGTGTGTGTGTGTGTGTGTGTGTCTACAGTGGACCTATTCCCCGGTGGAAAAAAAAAACACCGACCCTCGCCGGCCTCGTGAAAATGCCTGAACGCCGCGTGTGAAGCTAGTGCAGATAGATAGAGAGAGAGAAGGAGAGAGAGCCTCGGTCGGTTGGTCTCCAGGCAGGTTCACAGGAGGAGGAGGAATATAGACGGCGGCAAGGATGTTGCAAGTTTTAGCTTGTGGCGCCGTAGTTTTCCCCGGTCTTTTTTTCGCCTTCAGGAAGATCCTACCGTGTGTGTTCAAGCACTGGAGCGATGCCGACGTTGTGCTCGTCAGCGAAAGGTAAAACAAATATTAAATATATATATATATATATATATATATATATATATATATATATATATATATATATATATATTATATATAATAATAAATAAAACACCCCATCACCCCATCACCCTCTCCTTTGCCTACCTAACCTAGCTAAGATGCATTCATCCCGACCCTTACACGTAGCGCAACACATCTAAACAGTTTACTAAACATTAATGACACCTTGTTGTGCTGTGTCGTATTAAAGAGCATTTGACTTGACCTTGCTTGCTTACTGGCTTTAAGCTAGTGTGATGAGATTCACTGCTCTACAGTTAGCTTAATGTGCTCATAGGCTATATATTTATTTATTTTTCTTACCATTGATTCTGACTGAATTACCCTCCTATTGCATCTTATTCGTTAATGGATATTTTTAAGTGCTTCGTTTAGCATCACCTTAAATGTGCACTGTAACTGTAATACATCGGAGCATCTTTAAATCGATGGGCGATATGCGATGTTCACAGCTAAAACTATGGGTCCCTGCAGGAATCAAATATGAATGCACACAATTGACTAGGTCTTCAATCCATCATCTTTCATATGCAGTAAATGGTCTCATCCTAGCATGCCATGTAGTGGCTTGAATATATAGAAATTGGTCTGTCTTTGCGAGATGTAATCATGCAGAAAGTTGTGGTAGCATCCATGTTTTCATGTCGGTTCCCATCCAGTCAGTGAGCGGTAGCATTTCTGGGACATCATTAAAAAAATAACCCTGCGGTCCAAATCACATACTTTTTCTTTTTTACTACACTACATCCTAAAGTACAGAAGAGTTTTAGGGCCACAGGAGAGAGAGAAAAAAAATCAGATAAGGAAGATTTTTTTTTTTCATTATGTCGAAATGCATATAACAAGGAACATTAATCTCTTTTTGGATACCTAAACACACACACACACACACACACACACACACACACACACACACACACACACACACACACACACACACACACACACACACACACACACACACACACACACACACAACATATTTCATAGCCACTATTGCAACCCTAAACAGGCCTTTATGGGACACTACACTACCGTTACCAAAAACTAATGCCATAAAGAAAAATATAATGCATAAGGCGATGTGAAATTGGAACATACTACCACTGTATTTAACAGAAATTACAAGGAAAAATCAACTAAAAAATTGCAAAAATAAATCATTTTAAACTGCACATGACAGTGGATATAATACAGCAGATGCAGTGTATTGAACTCTGAGATCCTATGTAGTATAAATGTGCAAACATTTTAGAAATCGGTTCATCCTAGCCTGAGAAAAGGCAGAAAGATTATGGTCTCACTGTCTAACCCTACATGTGTGACATCATACATGGAAAAAATGTAGGGTTAGGATTAACTGGACAGCTGGGCCAAGGGAAGACTGAGGAAAGACTGAGGGAAGAAAAACCTCATTCATTATATCATAATAGTGATTTTATAATGATAGAACGCTGGTTCTGTATGGGTGAAGTATGACAATAATATGACATACATCTTATTTGTGTTACTGACAATGTGGCATTGTTGCAATGTTGAATGTATTTTTTAAATTTTATAAATCTTTTGTGTGGACCTCAAGGATAATAGTTATTATTACTACGGTTATAACTAATAGATGAATTAAATAAAATGTGAGCAAGTAGCAAGTAAACTTAAATCAACCACTAGCCTGCTACAATCTGCAGACACTCTTCAGCAACTTTTACATCTCGGTGGTATTGAGTTGCAAAGTAAGCAATAATTAATAGTGTGTGTGTGTGTGTGTGTGTGTGTGTGTGTGTGTGTGTGTGTGTGTGTGTGTGTGTGTGTGTGTGTGTGTGTGTGTGTGTGTGTGTGTGTGTGTGTGTGTGTGAGGCACACGGTGACACACACACACACACACACACACACAGCTCAGTTCAATGCTCATTTGTAGGCTGTCACTCTGGCTAATCCTCCCGTTCTGAGCTCCAGGTTTGGGGCCGACTACTGCTGAGTTGAGCTATGCACTGGAACACACACTACTGAACCCTAGCACCCAATAACAAGTTACAACGCTGCTACCAATTCACTGACGCTCATAAAACGAAAAAAAAATGTTGTTCTACTTACATACAGCTCTGGAAAAAATTAAGAGACCAGTCTGGATTATTCTTGAATCTTCATCTCTACATTACTTAATGGAAATGCTCTTTATGAGAATATTTTTTTGGGGGAATTTGGTAGAAATGTTGTCAGTAGTTTATAGAATAAAACCAAAATGTTCATTCTACTCAAGCATATGCCTATAAAAAGTAAAAACGAGAGACACTGAATATTTGGAGTGGTCTCTTTTATTTTTTTTTCCAGAGCTGTACTGTCCTTAGCCACGGGGCAAAAGGGGGAGGATGTGGCTAGGATTTTTTTTTAATTTAGCCTGTGAAATCTTACTGAATATACTCTCTCCGTCACACAAGTCACAAGTTTGGATCATGCAAAGGTCTCCGATTTTGGTGGAACAGTTTCAGCGGATTGACCAACCCTGCGTTCCAATCCCCATACTTTCTGCTATTTAGTATGGTAGTGAAAAGGGATTTGGGCGACTGTGGCTCAGGTGGTAGAGCGGGTCGTCCAACGATCGAAGGGTTGGCAGTTTGATCCCTGCCCTGCCACCTCTGTCATGGTTGTTGTGTCCTTGGGCAAGCCACTTCACCCACCTTGCCTACTTAACCCATACGGAACCGGCGTTCTATCATTATAAAATCGCTATTATAATATAATGAATGAGGTTTTTCTTCCCTCAGTCTTTCCTCAGTCTTCCCTTGGCCCAGCTGTCCTGTTAATCATAACCCTACACATTACCATGTGATGTCACAAGATTGTGCTGATATGCATTTTCATGGTTTGGCTATTTCTGTAGCTGTGTTGTAACCATTTTTTTTTTATGTAAATGAGCTGAAGAGGATTTCACAAGTATGACACTGTGTAGATAACATTCTCTGTTTGCAGTACAAACAACAAACTCACACAACAAGTTAATAATCCTGACTCAGCGCAGATTAAAGATAATCCACACACACACACACACACACACACACACACACACAATTGTTGAGAAGGAAACAAAGGAGACATTTTTTTATTATACGTCACTGAAAAGTAAAGCAACCAGATAGACTCTAAAGCTCAAAACCAAATAGTTAAACGGATGAGAAGTAGGAAAAACTAGGGGAGAACGGGGTAAGTAGGCACACTTTTTACTCTAGTGAGAATTGCTTATCACCTAAACATCTTTCAATAGTCAGCCCTACTTTAAATTGAAGCTTAAGGTGTTGGCTTGAAATGTGTACCCCTCACTTTTTCTATCTTATTGTAATAAAGAATAAATTAATCATCAAAGACACCCTTACACATTGTGACAACCAACCCCATCAAGGGGTCGGTTGTCAAACACTATGGGGTTGTTTGTCACAATGTTATCTTAATGGGAATAATCTTAAAAAGAAGGCAAGCAAGTAGAACTAAATTAGAAAGTTTAATTGCATTGTCAAGTTGACAAATAGGCCTACATAACTTACTGTAGCCTTTGCAGCTGGTCTAGTTTGGGATGCACTGGGTTGTTTTGATTTTCTTTTTTCTTTTGCATGCTAGCTGCCTTTTCCTGCTCTATTCTTTCCTTCTCTGGGGTGTCAGTGAGGATACAGCTTGACAATTTCTTTCGTTTTTGGGTTTCTTTTCTGGCTGCAGCCTTGAGATAACATGTGACAAGCAACCCCCCAAAAAATTTGACGACCAACCCCAACTTGAATTTCTTGCTAGCATCAAGGCCAACAACCATCTGACAACTAATTAGCTTGCTAACCACAATCTAAACTATAGTTTACCCTTCACACTTTGTATGGGTAACAAGTGTTTTGTTATAAACCCATTGTGTAAAAGCCTAGAAGAAAAATACTGAGGAGCTAAATATTTTCAATTTGACATGAAAAACACAAACAGTTGTATCACCTCAAATTCAGCAGTCTAACTCCAAGGAAGACTATGTAGGTGACCTCTGATCCCAATTCTGGATATTTACATACCAAAATTTCACAGACAGCGCCTTCTGGTTCCGAGATATAACGATTGGGACATCCAACCCGCGTGACAAATTACCCCGTTCTCCCCTACTTTGCAATTCTTTTTCTTTTTAAAGATATTTTTTGGGCATTTTTATGCTTTATTGATAGTGCAGAGAGACAGAGGTGAAACGGGGCAGAGAGGGGAGTGACATGCAGAGAACGACCGCGGGTGGGAATCGAACCCGGGTCCGCTGCTGTCCGAGGCCCATGGGGGGGACGCCCTACCAACTGAGCTAAGGGCGGCCCCCCAAAAATATTATTAAGAGCATTTCCATTAAGTAATGTAGAGATGAAGATTGAAGAAAAATCCTGACTGGTCTCTTAATTTTGATGATAATGTTAAAAGCTCATTCTTGGAAAAATACTCTAAATTATGAATCAAATATTGAAGTAGCTGCTTGTTAATTTCTTTAATTAATACACTACTTATTTCAGTTCCGAGCAGCATCCATCTTATCCGAGGTCTCCTACTATAATCAGCCTGAGTTGTACCTTGCCCTTGTACCTTAATAAAAAAAGACAGCCCTCGTTATCAGCTGGGTTAACTTCTCCACGTGTGTGTGTGTGTGTGTGTGTGTGTGTGTGTGTGTGGGGGGGGGGGGGGGGGGGGGGGGGGGGGGGGGGGGGGGGGGGGGGGGGGGGGGGGGGGTGGGCGCCGTCGGTTTGTTTGACAGAAAACAGATAAAGGGAAACATAAGTGTCAGCAGTGATAACCTTCATGACTGTACTGACACAATATACAGCTCTGGAAAAAAAAAAATTAAGAGACCACTCCAAATGTTCAGTCAGTGTCTCTCGTTTTACTATGTATAGGCATCTGTTTGAGTAGAATGAACATTTTGGTTTTATTCTATAAACTACTGACAACATTTCTACCAAATTCCCCCCTAAAAATATTGTCATTAAAGAGCATTTCCATTAAGTTATGTAAGAGATAAAAGATTGAAGAAAAATCCAGACTGGTCTCTTAATTTTTTTCCAGAGCTGGATATGTCATAGTAGTACTAGTAGTGGCCGTGTTACTAGGTTGACGGGTTATCTGTTTGGAAGCGGATCTTGGCACCAAACAAAGCAAATAATATAATAATAATCCTACGCACTATAGAAAAGTATGGAATTTAATTTGAGTTTTATTTCACCATAAATGTCTTTGCATCCATGCGACTGAAACGGTTTGCCATTTTGCATTAATAAACAACGTCTAGGGAGTCTTTCGAGCAAGACTTATCAGAAGTGGCGAGCGATCTTCAATAAATTAACCTTTAGTTTCTACTTGCTTTTGAGTTCGGGCAAAGAGATTGTCATGGGTGGATGTAAGTTCTCCGAGGGCTGGCTTCAGAACCATTCATTTATATAATAAGCATCGAACTTATTTGTATTCGGATGTCAAAATATAGACTGAAAAATCTACAGAGAATCCTGAAAATTTGAGTCTGGAAAAGTTCGGAATTTTTTTAATTGAAAATGTGTTGGAACCCTGAAATATTAAATCACAGTAACAGATGCCACCTTAGCATACACTTGACTTCACAGGGTTTTATTTGCTCTACTTCACCCGACACAATCTTAAGTCTCTCGTAGCCAGTTACCATATGCCTTCTTTTAATTTTAATTCTGCAGCAGTGCTCCTAATTATAAGGACAGGGGTGTTAGGATGGCCTAGGTGTCCGACCTGTTACCACGAGGTCTCTGGTTCCTCTTCCAAGTAACCATGAAATCTCTGTTTCCTCCCAGTAACCATGAGGTCTCTGGTTCCTCCTCCCAGTAACCATGAGGTCTCTGGTTCCTCCCAGTAACCATGAGGTCTCTGGTTCCTCCCAGTAACCATGAGGTCTCTGGTTCCTCCTCCAAGTAACCATGAGGTCTCTGGTTCCTCCTCCCAGTAACCATGAGGTCTCTGGTTCCTCCCAGTAACCATGCAATCTCTGTTTCCTCCCAGTAACCATGAGGTCTCTGGTTCCTCCTCCCAATAACCATGAGGTCTCTGGTTCCTCCTCCCAGTAACCATGAGGTCTCTGGTTCCTACTCCCAGTAACCATGAGGTCTCTGGTTCCTCCTCCCAGTAACCATGAGGTCTCTGGTTCCTCCTCCCAGTAACCATGAGGTCTCTGGTTCGATCCCCGGTGCCCACCATCTCTACCATTGTGTCCTTGAGCAAGACACTTAACCCCAAACTGCTCCAGGGGCGCTGTACTATGGCTGACCCTGCGCTCTGACCCCCTCTGGACTGTGGGAACTTGAGAGGGGAGATGAGAAAAGATGAATTTCAATGTAACCAACCATTGACTAATAAAGTAACTTCATTTTTTGTATATTCTGCTTTTACTCGCAGGATCGGTCATAAATGACCATCAGCTATACACTCCCAGTTAACTTAAATCTATATTTCTTCACGAACACATTCAAACATTCCCTGCGTTCCAATTCCCATACTTCCCCTACTATTTAGTATGCCAAAAAAAGATTTAGGATGTCCCAATACATGCACGTCAATTGTAGTATGCTGAAAATACATAAATGCCCCACTGACTCCAATTACATTTTGGAGTATTCGTCTTTATTCTTGAAATTTTTCAACATAATGAAAAAAAAATCTTCCTCATCTGATTTTTTTTCTCTCCTGTGGCCCCTAAAACTCTTCTGTACTTTAGTATGTAGTGTAGTAAAGAGAAAGAGTATGTGATTTGGAACGCAGGGTAGATGTTAACTCTGTATTGTAACTCAATAAAGATGTGATGTGTAGTAAAGATTTTCATTTCCTCATATATAAAAGGGGGTTGGCAGTTGGCAGGGTATCGGATGGAGTCCAGTAAAAATGAATCCTTTAAGTTGAATACACTTAAGCCCCTATCTCACTGGGCTGCGACTGTTTGCGACAAGTTGGAGACTGCTTTCGCGAGGGAGTCTCTAAACTGTCTCCAAACATTCGCTGGGGTATCAATTTCCTCGCATGAGTCGCAGAGCCGCGCAGTCCTGTCGCTTGAATTTTGAACATGTTCAAAAAAAGTGTGCGACAAATCAGTCTCAAAATAGTCTCAGAGTGGTCGCAGGTGTCTCAAACGCGTTGCAAACCCTTCTCAATTTAGTTTCGGCGAGTCAGAAAGTGCGAGAAGTGTGAGACAACGTTGCGAGGGTTTGGCGACATATGAAACTAAATTGCGACTGATTTGAGACAAAAATGAGACTGCCATTCCGTTCATGCGACGCTCGCCAGACGTTCGCGAGACATAAATGCGACCTCCCGGCAAGTGTTGGGCAGGACATTCGCAAACGTGTCGTGAGGAACCAACTCAGTGAGACTGCAAGTGAAAATTGTTGCTAATTGGCATATTTTGTATTTTGCACTGTGTCGCTGCCCAGTGAGATAGGGGCTTTAGCAGAACTGAATGCATTTCTTAAACTATGTAAATTGTATCCTTATATTGATGGTTGTTTTTTTTTTTCCTTTTGACCACACACACACACACACACACACACACACACACACACACACACACACACACACACACACACACACACACACACACACACACACACACACACACACACACACACACACCATTGCAGCTACAACAACAAGTAATGTTTTGTTTATTTATCAGTTGTAATTTCAGTCCAGAAAAATTACAGAAAAGTTGTATGAAAATACAGACAGAATACCCCAGAGCCAAAGCTGCCATTAGGGCTAAAAGCTCTTTGGTCAATCCATGAATTTTGTTTAATGGTTTGGTCAATAAAATGCACGAAAATAGTGAAAAATGCGATTCTGAATTTTCTTAATTGCTTGTTCTGCCAGTTTAGATTTATAGCAACAACCCAATTGCACACACACACACACACACACACACACACACACACACACACACACACACACACACACACACACACACACACACACACACACACACACACACACAGTGTATCTAATAGCAAAAGAATCATGATACTTCTCTGTGGATTTTAAAGTTGATTGTTTATTCACGACTAGCAAAGTGGTTAAGGAACAATACAGTTAAAGATGTAGCTCTTTGAGATTCTTTTTTTTTTTTTTTTTTTTTTTTTTAAGATATTTTTTGGGCATTTTTATGCTTTATTGATAGTGCAGAGAGACAGAGGTGAAATGGGGCAGAGAGGGGAGTGACATGCAGAGAACGACCGCGGGTGGGAATCGAACCCGGGTCTGCTGCTGGGCCCGACACGGGAGGGGGACGCCCTACCAACTGAGCTAAAGGCGCCCCGCACTTTGAGATTCTAGTAACATAAAGTGCATTACAAAAAAAATATTATTATTATTATTATTATTATTATTATTATTATTATTATTATTATTATTATTATTATTATTATTATTATTATTATTTCTATAGTACAAATCAGACACAAGCCAATTCAAAGTGCTTTACAGGGGCATAAAGAATACAGTAGAAAATAAAGACATATTATATCGAGTATGAGATTGTCAATTGTTATTTTTTTTTAAAGAAATTACATTTACAAGACATTAAAAACAAGCAAATCAGTCAATAAACTTTTATTTTCAAAGACACTGAGGTTTCCCTTCATTTACAGTGAGGGCGCTCCGGTGGTGTAGTGAATAGAGCGCGTACCATATTGGGTCCGGCCTTCATTGCAGTGGTCGCGGTTTCAAATCCGACCCGTGGACCTTTACTGCAGGTCATCCCCCCCCCCCCCCCTCTCTCTCTCTGTCTCCCCATTTCAACTCTGTACTGTTTAATAAAGCTTGAAAATGCCAAGAAATAATCCTTAAAGGGACACTGTGTAATGTGACATCA